>BQKZ01006668.1:14524-34294 GCA_036244855.1 Temnopleurus reevesii | reverse complement strand
ATTTTTTTTTGTTTGTGGGGGGGGGGTGGGGGGTGGGGTCCCACGTTCTTGGTTCCTTCCTTCCCAACATGCGCTAATAAAACATTTATCAATAACACATTTCTCTTTGACGTGGGCGCACTAACGCATAATTTTCAGTGGATTATTCTAATCTTACAAATGTAATCTAGCTAGATTTGTGAAACTTATTATTTCTTAAATTGCGTAGGAATAGATATCTCGCTATTTTTCCCCTTTTCTATATTGTGTTTATTTCTGATTATGATATAACATTGCGCTGTAATCGTTGCAGCAATTTCTACAATTCATTTATGAACAAACCTATTTTTTTTTGTCACTGAGATGTGTTTCTTGACATTTCGTCTGTTTGTCTGACTTTAATTTCATGCATGCTATGGTCAATTCGACCGTTTCTAATATATATTAAAACAATAGAGCCAATTTGCGGTGGTTTGATGTTCATGTATCATTGTGAAACGATATCTATTTCGTGGCCCTCTCGGCTCGATAATGAAACAAATATTGGAAGGAGTGTACGAATTTATTATAAATTATGTATTGCATCCTAATTATCTTCATCAAATCCATAGGGCTATAAAAATGTGTGATTTCAGAATGTAACAGAAACATCAAAATGTACCAAATTTGCCCCCTCAATTATAGAAATACCAATTTGAATAAGGGGAATGGTGGTATTAAGGTTATATCTTTAAAGGTACTTCTCTCCTGACTGATTGTGCTGGCTTTGATGGCACATTCTCGCAAATCATGAAAGACCTATGCCGAACAGGGAAGATTCGGTTTACATTATAACGCCGTTAGAATGTTTACACAATTCATTGTGTGTTGAACCAGGTGACTTTAAGACCCATCTGATGGCTGCTAAAAATAACATGCGATTATGCCGGTATATTCATTACTGCTTCACGTTATATATACATGATATACGTCCAAGGTGAAGTCTATGGGAAAGTTTGTAGAAAGTTGCAATTCGCAAGATCATGGGCCTGTTACATAAAAGATTAAATTAAACTTACGATAAATATTAATCGAAGGTCTATGGAAAAACGTGTACCATAGAGATACGATTAATTTTCAATTTGTCGTATCTCTTTTATGTTACAGGCCTCATATGTTGCAGTTGATCGGAACGCGCCAATCCCATTTATTGCCTCATGAGCGTCTTGTTACAATGTGGATCAAAATGTGCGTTCCAATTTTCAACTAATTTGCAATTAATTACAAATTTATAGCTGCACCTCTATATTTATTCACATCTTCTGTGCAAAAGCAACGTGTGTAAATTGTTATCCACTACAAAGACACCTATGCGGTACTTTGTAGTAATTGCATTTTTTTATTCATGCGAGTGCATCAAAAGAAAACTTTCACAATATTCTCACTAATGAATTATTGCACTCTTCACATATAACTTTTGAATACCTTTTTACAGCAATGTCTGATTTCCATGTATGTCATCTATTTTCACTTCATCATTGTATTCTTTTCCTGATGAACAAAGTCGCCATTTATGTGACGTTTCATTGTTTGCATGACTTTTGCATTGTTGCAGTCAGGATTCATGATTTACACAATTTTCTTTTCAAGAGGCACTTCAGTCAACATCATTTTGTTGTTGTCTTTTTAATAAATTCTTTATTTGTTGTACATGTTTTTTTTATAATCGATATTTTTAATTATGTGTGATTACTATTATTTATTGATTGTAGTGGTATTGTAAACAAACAATTAGATCGAAATCGGACGTGCATGGCAAAATCCAACCTTTCTTAAGGCGAAGGGGTTAAAAAGGGTCTCCCACTGATGATTTAATAGAAAAACAGATAAAATACATAAACCCTCTTGATACTTTGGGCGACATATTTTTCTACACAATTAATGGTTTTTAAACAAAATCTAAGAAAATATGTGTATTTTAGCAATCAGATGTAATTAAAATCAAAATTAAAAGCACAATATCATCATCTGTTTGGTGCTCTTATTTGTTTGGGCAATATACCGAGCTATTGGTGTCCAGATGGGCTAGTTATCCGGACGGAAAATAATGTTTAAAAATTGCCTCGAATATCTCAAGAATTTCTTCAAGCTTATTGTAGATAAAATTCAAATTCAAAAGAATTCCAAAGTTCTTTGATTGGTAATGGATGCACAATTGGGAAAAAACATGCAGGTGTATGTTTGTTAATCGTTCAGACATCCAAACCCCGTCTTAGTGACAAATTCTTGTAAGATGTTCACCATTAATTCTAAAGATATGAACAAATCCAAAATTTTGCTTCATCGAGGTGCCCACGAACCAACGCACGATTGGTGACCCATTCTCGGGTACCGACTTAGCCAAGGGTATAGATTGAGCGTACGAAAGGATCACCAGTCGTCCGTAGAGTCATGCGTTATGAAATGGGTACTTGGGTACTTAATGCAGAAAGTGGAGAGTATTTTTCTGCCCATCAAAAAAGATGCACTGTTGTCACTAACTCATATTTTACTCAGTAGTATTTTATGTATCGCAAAATTGGTGCGTTTTCTTTGACAATCCCAGACATTTATTAATGACGGATTGGTTTATTTCTCTCATTCTAACATGGTTTTCATTTTTTTTCTTTAGGACACATTCTCTATGGATCTGACCCGGTATATTGGAGATTTCGTCAATATGACAGCTTTCACGATGGTTGATATGAATTCAACGCAAAACACCCAAGTCGTCAAGGAGTTTAAGCAGTATGCACTGAGAAACGAGCTTCCACCAGAGGATGCTGGCATGACGGTTAGTAAACATGAAAATAAGATAAACAAACAAACAAACAAACAAACTATTTCATTGGCGATCTCGTCAACATGGCGGTTCTTATAAATGCATCGGGAGACGCCAAGACCATGAAAGAGTTTAAAGGAAAACCCAGCCTGGAACTATCAATTTATCATTGAATAAATCAGATGAAAAACAAATGTCAAAATTTGGGCAAAATCGTATAATTCTTTGAAAAGTTATGATTTTTTAAAATTCTCTATGATGATATTGCGATCTCTGCCGTTGATGTTGATAGAGACTGTGACGTCATGTCGGACAACTCCTCATTTACTCGGTATACGAAACTTTATATTTTCTTCTTTTTTCAGAAAAGTCAACAAAATGAAGGATTTCGCTCAAGTTTCACATATTGTTGTCAATTTTGCATGTATTTTCTAAAGAATCTAGTTGACTCCTTATTCTAAATTTGTCGTTGATCCATTTTCAAAATTCTTTATACACAAAGTGAATGAGAGAGTTGTCGGCAAGTACATTACAAATTCTGCCAAATTTGCCGACCACAAGTATCAGGGACCGTGATATCATTCTGAAGTTAAAATTTCATAACTTTCGAACGCGTTGTCCGATTTTGCTCAAATTTTCAACATTTATTTTTCAGATTTTCTCTTCTCATTCTGTGAGAGCACGTTGATTCATAGGATTGGTTTCTCTTTAATAAATAGGCCCTGAGACATGGTGGTGCACCGGAGGATATTGGCACGACTTTTCGTTTGTATTCGTTACTGATAAAAAATTCCATTGATTTGCTGTCCACCTGGTTGCTTTCAAATCAAGTTTGCTATCTGCTTTAGATATGGAAATACTTTCATAATTTCCGTTTCAACATGTTGCACGCAACTAGCAAATTCATAATTTCCGTTTTAGGACATGTTGGTATTAAGTTGGAATGTATTGCAAGACAGCTGGAAACAACTGCACTTTACAATATATATCAATTTTGTAGCAGCAGCCCATAAACAATCATGTATACCATATGTCCCAAAAAAAATGACAACGGGGTTTTCAGGATTAATAACTTTTGAAAATGAATATGAAAATAGATGCGGTTTGGCATGTCAAACATATAATTATTCACCTATATCTGGTGGAAATTTCAGGAGATTTGCTTGAGTGGTTACAAAGAAATGACGCTTTTTGTAGCAGATGTCATAATTCCGTTCTGCACAAGTTTGTGAGGACGGAGACGTGTAAAGCACAGTGGTTACTTCAACTTCCAATGGTTCACTGGTCAAAATGAATGTTACTGTTTTTGTTTTGGGTCTTTATCCTCACAAACTTGTGCAGAACGGAATTATGACATCCAATACAAAAAGCTACATTTCTTTGTAACCACTCAAGCAAATCTCATGAAATTTTCACCAAATATGGATGAATAGTTATATATTTGACATGCCAAACCGCATCTATTTTCATATTCATTTTCAAAAGTTATTAATTATGAAAGCCCCGTTGTCATTTATTTTTGGGACATATGGTATAGAAGGTTGATATGTCTTTTTACCAAACATAGCCGAATCTTCATTATTTCAATGAATGTTGCTCTGTCATACCACCCGAAGGCCCTATCCAAATGTAAGCCTCGGTTAAACATGATTGAACACGATTGTTTTTTTCAGTAAACGATTAACGTCCCCTGGACAAAGAGTCGTATTGAGTTGCGTTCAGTCGGGGCTCCGATGTGACTGGGGCTTCAAAAGGATAATATAGAAGCGAACAAATATCAAATCAATAAAATAGTTTTGCTGTATATTTAGCTCCACTTGGATCTGACAGACGTAGTCTGTATAAGGATCATGATAATATTTCTAATATTGTTTTCTGTTTCGTTTTACAGACCGAGGGTGCGTTAACATATGACGGGGTGAACCTCATATCGAAGGCGCTACACCATGCCAACCGTCAGACCAGGGACCTCTCTGTTAGAGCGCTCTCGTGTGAAAGGGCCCAGCCGTGGGAACCGGGGTTCACACTGTACAACGATATTGCATCGGTATACATTATTTATTTTTATTATGTTCTTATTAAAACACGACATAAACTATTTTCGAAAAATTAAGTCGAACGCAAATTCAATGATCCTTTATACTGCTATTTAATTCGGAACAGGCTTGTTATTGTTATGTCCGCACAGTTGAATACATAGCGTACGGTTCTATTGGTTTTGGCCCACTTAACTTTTCGGAAAAAGTTTATATCGTGTTCTAATCTCTTTTTACATGTACTATGTAAAGCCAGTGATATTATTTTTATTAGTATTACATTAACCGAAATCAAATGCCCCCCTCTCCAACAAAAGTATCAACGAGAGAACAAAAAATAATTATAATATCAATTCTACTTTACGATTCTATCAGTATATATTTTCCCAGCCAATATCTTAGTGTTTTCAAGCGATTTGATAATTTGATCATTTAATTTCACCAAAATTAAGAACACACGAAATGCATTCTTGGCAAAATCAACTGCTCTAAATTTAAATTATTTTTAAATGGTTTTAAATTAACTGGAAAACCTTCATTGAAAAAAAAAAACACATAACATGAAATGACTAATATAAAAAAGCAAGTATTTGAATGAAGTCACATAAATGATAAAACTACATATACGTAGTTTGAAATTAACTAGAGGAAAAACACATTAGATGATATGACTGATATTAAAAAGCAAGTGTTTACATGTAGCTATATCAACTATAAAACTACGCGTAGTTTTAGTTCCATTTTTGTCTCCATTCCCTCTATTTCTCTCCGTCATTCAATACCTTCACTCTCTATCTCTCTATCCCATCTTCCTATTCCATACCTTCTCCGTCCCTAGTTCATCCTTTCTATTCTTGCTTCTCTGTTTGTTTTTTCTCTCTCTATTTCTCTGCCCATGTCTTTTATCCAGTCCTTGCTCTCGTTGCTTCTGAATTGACATATACAGCACATCTAGACAAAGTTTTTGAGAAAAAACAAATTCGTATACACGCAGTTTTCGGTGTATAATGATTCGTTGCGGATAGCACTGTCCATCTTTATCACTGGATTTATTTGAATAAAAACATGTATTGCACTACCATGACTCAACATTTTTTTTAAAACAGATGAACTCGTAGGGGTCAAACTGTGTTTCACGGAGCTGCAATTTACAGTATTGATGTAGCGTGAAATTCGAAACCCATATTGTCACTATGATGACTGCACGTGACCGAAATAAGATGATCTGTGCAATTACCCCGCCCTATGCCAGTTACCCATCCATCTCCCTTTTCACCAAAATTATGGAAGTTTCAAAGTACGCTTACATACAGGTCAAATGCGTCCCCGTGGTAGCGGATTATTTTTTTTATTTGGGACGAAAGGTTCTTGAAATAGAGTATATACTATTAGTTGATGACTCCGGATGCGATTCTCACTTCCAGGAACTCACATTTCGCCCGTACTTTCATGAAGTGGTGATAGCCAAAAGACATTGTTGCATGAAAATAAGGAAATCCACACATAGTAACGGTTCAAAGACATCCTATTGTCATGCGTGTAAATCTTAACAGAAGAACAGCTTTCAATGAAATTGTAACTGGTTTCGTGCAACATTTTGCTATCGTCAGTTTGTAATCAAGAACACGGACGATTTTGAATGAGCGGTAGCTGGAAAAGATTTGTTTGCGTACTTTGGTTGCAAAATTCGCGTCCCGGATGATAAACCTTGCATTCCATGCCACGAATTAAATGACTTGTCCTAAATCCCAAATTTCACCACCCGGTGGTAACATTCAAGGCACACTTGAACCGTCGTTGACCGTACTTCAGGCCTACCAAACAAAAATGAAAATCCATGCAAGACACGAGCTCGGTGCGACCCTACCGAGTCATGGCTGAGCTCGGCCGTGTTAGTAGGTTAACATCAGCCTGACAGCTGACTGAACATTGTAGGGTGCCCCTATTGGATGGACGAATAGGTCCGGTCACACTTTTGCGTTAAAAGTCACAATTTTACATGCTGTGGAAAAAAATTAATTCTGTAACCCATTGTGTGTTGAATTGATTCTAAACGTAGGCCCAAAACATTGCCTAAACCCCCAGATTGCATGGGCACTGCAGACACTAGAAACCGTGTTCTGGCTATTGAGTGTTCTCCCTTAGTTTACACAGGAAAGAACACCTCGCATAGAGGTGTATCTATATTTGTGCAAAACTGCGAACAAAACCAGCTATAAGGTAGCCAATATGATCAAAATATTATGCTTGACTGAACGCATTTAATCCTAGAGTTTTGCTTACATGATTCTGCCCAAGATTTACTTTTTCATTAATAAGATTGTTTTGTATTTCTTTTATTTTTCTTCACGCAGACGACGTTACCCGGGTTGACAGGCAAAGTTGAATTTGACAATGGCAAGAGGTCAAATGTTGTCTTACACATTACCAAACTTCAGGAAACAGGAATGAGACAGGTAAATTTGTTTGATATTCTAACCTTAATTGTTGTTCTCTACTTGTTATTCGTCTTTTCTAAAGAAATACAAATACCAACCACATATAGATTCACAAATTTCTGAAATTGATAAGAATCAATACGACTCACTGCGAACAACAGACTGGATAGAGGTTGTTGTGTTATGTGATGGTCAGCCTATGCAACTTATATGGTAATGGGATTAAACTAATTTAAACCGGCCTGTAATTCGAACGTTCTAAATCAGGTGTTCTCAAGCATTCTAAGATAATGCTCAAATGGCTTACAAATGATTTAAGGTTTCTGTAACGGCGCCGGAAGTTTGCTCTAATGCATTGTTTTTCATGTTTCTACATTGTTTGTAGATTGGAAACTGGACTGAGGAATTGGGCATTTCGATGTATCCAGCAGTCGACGCATACTCCTCTGTAAACAGAGTCGGCATCAATAGAACACTCAACGTCACCACTGTACTGGTAAGAGAACATTCTAATCTTGATATTCTCCTACAGAGAGTTTCCGCCATGTTAGAAGACACGCTATTATATCATTCGTGTTTTTTTTTAAGACGTGACGGTAGCCAATTGTCATCAATTTTAGAAATCGGTTGACGGAGGCCTGTTGACCGTAGAAAAGGATTATGCAATCCATGTACTTGTAAAATGATACGCGCATTATAGTTATACTCACCTGTCATTTTCTGGGCATATCGGTTGCGCACTTCCTTTTCTACCATCCGCAAGCCTTCGTTCATCGATTAAGGCCCTTGCACACCAAACACGGCTCGGCATAACGGCACGGTATTTACGCGCAATCTTGTTTGTTATTGGTCAGCGCGCTCCTCCTCGCAAAGGATGTGTAACAATTGGCCAATCACAGGGGAGATAGCGCGTAAAAACCGTGCCGTGATGCCGCGCCGTGTTTGGTGTGCTGGGGCCTTTACGCTAATATTTTACGAATCCATTTACGATTTCATTAAAACTTGTTCCTCTGTATAATTCGCATGTACTTTAAAAGAATGCGTTTCAAAATTGTTGCTATATCGGGATTATTTTTTTGATAATACCCTTTAGCTACTTCGTGAAAACAAGGACGATATATGCGTCAACAGACATTGAAAACAGTAAAAGTTAATTCAGCAGGTGATATATAGCGTTGGTAAACACGAGCGACAAGCAATTTGTTACACGGTCGACTGGCTTACTGTTGGTTGAAGCCAAAGTCTGGCAATGCACGGTGGACTAAAATTCGTTAGTCTACCCGGTTAGTCCTCCAAATGACTTGGAATGCTTTCATAGCATGACAATCCAGTGCGTTCAAAGTGTATTACACGTCTTTCGAAATGGCCCAATCTTACCAGCTCATACAAATTAGCTTTTCATTGTTTTTCATGTGTTTCCTTACTTACTTTCCATCTAGGAAAAGCCATTTGTGATGTACAGAGAGACCGAAGATGGCCGAACGCTCGAAGGTAACGATCGGTTCGAAGGCTTCTGCATCGATCTCCTTCGTCATCTATCGGAGAAGGTCGGCTTTGACTACAGAATCAATCTTGTCAAAGANCTCGAAGGGAACGATCGGTTCGAAGGCTTCTGCATCGATCTACTTCGTCACCTTTCGGAGAAAGTCGGTTTCGACTACAGGATCAATCTGGTCAAAGACGGCAACTATGGCGGACAGAAAGAAGATGGTACCTTTGACGGCATGGTGGCTGAGCTCATAGAGAGGGTTAGATTAATCTTTCATTACTTTATGACTTTTAAAACCCACATTTTATCCATTGAATTCTATGACTAATGTTTCAAGTTTAATTTGACGGTTTTTAAAGACGGGGATACGGAGGGGGTAAGCCTGACTAACGCTTACATATATGTCATTATCTGTACGTACTATAGACAAATGGCCCTGAATAAAATTGATGGCTCACAATGTTTACCGATTCGAACCAGCAATTACCAGATCTGAGCTAACAGTAGTTATAATGTTAAATCTAATTGTGTAAATTTCTTCTTATCTAGAATTGGATTTCGGTCTATTTTTTTTTCCAATCTGACCCCGAGGTTTCAAGAGAGGAAGGAGATTTCGAATTTTGTCGACTTTCCCATCATAATAGATGTCGGAAGTACACATCAACACGTCCATCGGTTCCGATTTCACTTGGCTAGTTTTAGATGGCGTCATAATTGGACATGAAGAACAGGGGAATTGGGCTCGTCCTAGATGAACGAGCAAACTTTAAAACTCAGAAATACACATGACAGATTATGGTAGTGGACGACGTGCTGCTCACGATGAAACATAGCTGTGACATGGCACAGTTTTGCACAAATCAATGCTGAACGACTGTCATGTCAACATAAACTCTGGATGTGCATTATCATGGCGTCTCTGACTGCAATTTCCTTCATACTGGCCCGGTTCAGCCCAAACGAGTGGTTTATTTTAGTTTAGTCCATTCTAACAAAAATGTTTCTATTAAAAATGGTTTCATGTATCTGCCTCTCATCCCTCTGTCTCCTTGCCTTTAGGAAGCTGATCTTGCAGTGGCACCTCTCACCATATCCTACGTTCGCGAGCAGGTCATCGATTTCTCGAAGCCCTTCATGTACCTCGGAGTGACCATCCTCTACCGCGTCCCCGAGCCCCAGAACCCCGGCGTCTTCTCCTTCCTCAACCCGCTCAGCTTCGACATCTGGATGTACATCATCATGGCGTACCTGACCGTGAGTCTCTCCTTCTTCATGCTGGCCCGGTTCAGTCCCTACGAGTGGTACAACTCGCACCCGATCAACCCCGAGTACGACGCGGTCGAGAACCAGTTCACCTTGCTTAGCTGCCTCTGGTTCTCTTTCGGCGGGCTCATGCAGCAGGGGTCCGAGCTCAATCCGAAGGCGTTTTCCACCAGAGTCCTCAGCGGCTTCTGGTGGTTCTTCTCGTTGATTCTGGTGTCATCGTACACCGCTAATCTGGCTGCGTTTTTAACGGTTGAGAGGATGGTGTCGCCCATAACCAATGCGGACGATCTCGTGAAACAGACGTCGATAGAGTACGGAACGAGAACGAGTGGATCAACCAATACATTTTTTAAAGTAAGTAACTCATTGGTTGGTTGGTTTTGTAGTACCAAGGCGCCTCTCAATCTTCCATGAAAATTACGCATGGTTTAAGTGGCCCATATGTTTACGACTAACATAATACATATACTATTACACATTAACATACCAAAGACGAAAGAGTATATCATTAATCATGGGCATATTTGGTCGACATTGAAATGATTAAAATCATTATCTATCATTGTGATCATTCCAAAAGTCCTCAAGAGAAGGATGCTTAATTGTTATCTAAATAGTTGATTCTGTACACGATTAGGTTTTTTCAAAATATATGTCCCAACGTTTAGTACGTACTAAACTCTGCTGCCTCCATTAAATCTTATGATCAGTCAGTTAAACACTGGGCATTTTTAAGCGATATCAGACGTAAAGGATTATCCAGAAACAAGTGAATGTGGCATATCACACAAGGAAGACTGGCTCAACGCGGGGTAAACACTGGATAAATGGGAATGGGGCTTGAACATGATTAGATAGGATAAATGGGAATGGGGCTTGAACATGATTAGATAGGACATACAGCTTGGTTTTAGATTTTTGTTTACATTGCACAGTCACAATGTTTGACACCAACTGAATCAAGCCAATTAATTAAAAGCTGATCAAAACTGGTGAAAATTGATACGAATGGACGCCAGAAATATTACTTTATTACCCTTCTAAACTATGTCATGGATCTAGGGCAGCAATACCTCTGCCTTACCCTCATTACATCTTCGACATGATCAGAAGACAATTTTGTTCTATATGTAAACTTAAATGATGAAGCTCATGGAGTCACGCAGATAACACAATTAGACATCCCAATTTCCTTTGCGTACGGGACATATCAAAATGGCGTCTTATTAATAGGCTTCCCTCTAAGTCGCTACAGTTACTGATACCCAACTCAGCAGCATCCGACATGCTTTAGGTGTCATCTTCGAGCGTCCAGCCCGCTGGGGCATTCACTTTACAATCCCCGCATTCCTCTGTGGCGTTATGCTAGGCCCCGGTTGCACTGCCGCCTACGATTGCCTCGGACAGGCACTGAGTCAATCAGCTGCATGGTTGTAATTGATCGTAACTTCCCAAGTGTGACCGGGATATTGCTAATGGGGACTCCCCAGTGCGCTGAATACATGAAAGCCGAAGGAGTGTTGAAGAGGATTAAACAGTTGACAGTACTAATGCCGTCATGCGATGTGATGATGTTTGTTTTACCAGCGTGAATGTGATCAAGTTGTCAGCGTGTCACTAAAGACTTTGAAATGTCACATGACTATTTACACATCGCCGACTTGAACTACATCGCATCGTGGATCTATGACTGTAAAGTGCGTTTATAATTCCTAGTTAAATTTTAGGCCATTGGAAAGCAACACAATTTAATTTATGATAACGATTAAAAGTTAATGCCAGATTGCGTTAAAATGAAATGCGCGATATACCTCAAGTGTCTATATTAAGTCCTTAACTATTCTTCATATTTATAATTGACCTGCCGTCATATCTTAAAGACGTTAGAGTATTCATTTACGCTGATGGCACTGCGACATTATTCCTTTGACAGTGTAACAGCATTGAGCTGTGTAATGAATTTGATAAAGATATGGAAAATTAACATTTAAGTGTGTAATTACAATGAGGTTGCTCATTGGTAATTATAACACAGTTTCTCTTCATAGGAACGAAAAAAAGTTCCAGTTAACGGAAAACTCATGGTACGAATTATGGTCGTAATGGACTCATTTGACGATTACATCACTAATGTGGAGGCGCCGTGGTGTAGTGGTCATGACCCTTGTCTTTCAACCAGAGGGTCGTAGGTTCGAGTCCCGCCCATGGCGTTCATTTCCTTCAGCAATACATTCATCCACATCGTGCTGCACTCAACCCAGGTGAAGTAAATGGGTACCTGGTAGGACTAATTATTCCTTGAAACGTCAAATGCGCTGCGCTGGTGGCTGCCGGGCTAAAGCAAGGGTAATAACGCTACAATTGTAGAGCGCTGAAGGAATTCTCATGAATTGGTAAGCGCTATATAAAAGCCGTTCATTATTATTATTAATTTACAAATTGCATAATATGTTAGTAGGTCTATGATATTATGATTAGAAATATCAACACTAATATAATTTTTGTTTGTTTTTACAGCGTTCCACGATACACACGTACAAGACGATGTGGGAGTTCATGAGCTCCAAGCCGCACGTGTTCGTTCAGACCTACAGGGAAGGTATCGAGAGAGTACTCAACAACAAGAACTATGCATTCCTTATGGAGTCTACCATGGCAGAATACGAGGTGTCGAGGCACTGTAAAAATCTCACCATGATTGGGGGTCTGATGAACTCTAGAGGTTATGGTGTCGGCACGCCATTAGGTAGGTCACGTAATCGGCAGTCCCAATGCCGATTTGATCTTTTTTTTTTTTACTCTGTCGCCAAACAGGCACATCTATTTTATATTTTGAACTACAGTCAAACCTGTCTTATTGGCCACCTGTCTTAGTGACAGCCTATCTACAGAGCTCATCTAAACTGGTTCCTTAATATAAAAAAGTGTGTTATAAAACCTGTCTGTAGTGGCCATCTGTTCATAGTGACATTCGATATCAATGAAAATAATCCATGTTGTCAGTTAAAAAGAGTATAAATACAAATAGTTATCCTCAATGAACGTGACTTTTTTTTTCACTCTCCTCTGAAGTTCACTTTTTAAAGGAAAAGTTTTCGAGAGTTGCCAATTATTTTTTTTTCATAATGGTCATGTCCACACAGGTTCGCCTCTGCGAGACCTCATCACGAAGGCCGTCCCGAAGCTCCAAGAGGATGATGTCCTCCTTGAACTGTATAACAGATGGTGGAAGTCCGGACAATGTGTCCGGGATGATAACCTGATAACAGCAAGGATGACGCCACTATGTTTCTTGCCAACGACCGTAGTTACATTTATTCCTTAAACAGGTTTGGAACAGTCGAACTACAGTACTTGGAATCCAGTATTCATACATTGCTTGTTGCAATGTCGGGTAAGCCGCTGGCAAACTACCGCATCGTCAAGAACAACCTACATAAAATGTGAATTTTCATCTTGTTCATGTCTTTGCAGGTTCGCCACTTCGAGACCTTATCACAAAGGCCACCTTGCAGCTCCAAGAGGATGATGTCCTCCTGGAACTAAAGAACAGATGGTGGAAGTCCGGACAATGTGTCCGGGATGACAACAGCAAGGATGACGCCAACACGTTTCTTCCAAATGACCTTACTTATGTGTTATTCCTTAGACAGGTTAGAAACAGTCGAACTACAGTACTTCGAATCTAGTTTATAACTATTACTTGTTGCTATGTCGGGTACGCCTCGGGCAAGCTTTTCGTCGTCAGGAAAAACTTTGTGTATAGAGCATGCATAGAATTTGCATCAATCAACACATCCGCCTCTTGATTTTCATCTTGTTCATGTCCTTACAGGTTCGCCACTTCGAGATCTCATCACGAAGGCCATCCTGAAGCTCCAAGAGGATGATGTCCTCCTGGAACTGAAGAACAGATGGTGGAAGTCCGGACAATGTGTCCGGGATGACAACAGCAAGGATGACGCCAGCGAGCTTGGTCTCAAGAACATAGGCGGCATCTTTCTCGTGCTCGTCGCCGGGCTCATCCTGGGTGTGATTACCGTCATTGCCGAGTTCATCTGGAAGTCGAAGCAGAATGCAGAAATTGATAAGGTAGGTACAGTATATAAGGTGGTGCATATATATATATATATATATATATATAGTTCATGTAATAAACTAATGAAAGCGAGCAGAATTTTTAGAATAAATCTTCATATTATTTTTCCGACTACGAAAGTCTAGAACAGCTGTTTTTATCTAAATATAAGAAGTACCACTTAGGAGTTGCTTCGCCGACGATTTTGGCAATCATTCGTACAAATCCCTGTCTGGCCTGATACAAGAATGTGGAATGCGTTCACAGTTGAAAGCGAACCATTCAGGAATAACATGAAAATAAAAGTCTAAATAAAACAGACCTACATTTATCATATGGGCATGGCTACCTCTGTAAAAATCCATGCTCCCCCCCAAAAAACACACACCAAAAGTAACAGACTGGTTTATTTTAATCTGTTGTTGAAGGGGATTTCAATGTCCCTTCGCATAGGTATTCAAACTGATACTGGATTTGTGATGCTAGCACTTCTCAGTACCTGATACAAGCGACTGTTTGACCTTCATACAGCTATCTTTTTTTTCCGAAGATTTATTTTTCTCATGTTCGGCTACTTTCAGAAAGAGCTCTAAAGTAAAGAAAACTAGAGCTTGTATGGTGTAGTAAACATTCAAATAGATTTAAACTAAACAACGACAACTTCTCTTCATTGACCACTTTTGTGCTCTTCACTTGAGGTCCTCGCACCAATCGTATTTTTTTCACCTGAGGACGAGTTAGTAAAATCTACCCGGAGTTTTCTTCTTTTTAATTATCATCTTTTCAAGCTTTTTTTTTGCAAAGTTCTTTTGAGGACTATTTTATGAAAGAGAACTCTGCACCACAAGGTCCAACAACAATCTTATTGGAAGTTCCTTAATAGTTAATTGCTTAATTATTTCTTCAAATAAACACTGATAAACATTTCCTCTGCCCACAGCTCAATTCATCGTACATGTATTTCTCATTTTGCATTTTCAGAAATCCCTATGTGCGGAGATGATGGCCGGGATCCGCTTTGCTTTCCGCTGCAACGGCAAAAAGAAGGCACCCCCTTCGATGGAACATAAATACATCCCTTCGCCTTACCCGACTGGAATAAATGGACAAATGATTCCCATGACAGAGACAGTGGCGTAACGGAACAGCCAATCAGATTTGACGAATTTTAACTTCCTTGGCTTGGGAACACCGATCGTTACCCATCGCGCTTTGACGACGACGCTGATTGGTCAGAAGTTGGCGAGGATTGTGACGCATGGACCAATGAAAATCCAATGCACGGATTTACTTCGAGCGCACGTGCTGCTGTGGATCAACACATGCTCTCAATCGGTTAATGCGAGTAAATGGCGTCTCTGTATAGTAAAGCGGCGGAGCGGAGCTACGTTGTAAGCAGAATTTCAAAATGGCGTCGGAGTGCAGCACTTGTTTAGCATTGAACACTACATTGCTTCAGCTGAGCGAATGGAGCTTGTGAATGAATTAAACCAATAAGAAATAAACTTGAGCGAATGTCTGGTAGTAACATCAAACCATTTGAAACAGAACCTCAAGGATATCATCTTGTGACAATTATTATCAGAAAGCGAAGCCAAAATCAAATATACATAATCAGATAATTGAAATCATAGTATATTTACACATTGTATTATCGGTAATCTAGAGAGGACAATTAGTTTTTGTTACAAGAGTGGGACTATGGTATTTGTATGGCTAGTAGAATGAATATATATACAATTATATTGTACAAAGAAAGAAAATGTGATGCGTACATTGCGGAATTCTCTGCTATAGGTCTTCCATTATATCGTCATAGTAGTGGCAATGCTATGCAACACATAATACATCCTGGTGATGTTTACGTAATCAACTCTATACCGACCTGACTGCACCATTACGGAGTTTAAGCAATGAGTACGGAAGGGCCGATTTGGACGTTATTTCTCAAGCGCGGGAAAATTTAGCGGGCCGCTAAGTTTGAGAACGCCCGCTAGATTTCAACGAGCATGAGAAATAACGTCCTGATCGGCCCTTCCGTACTCATTGCTTAAACTCCGTAATAATAGTGATGGAAACTGCAATAAGAATTGATTTTCGAAATTGGTGGACGGGGGCTTGTGGACGGTAGAAAACGAGGGCGCATCTGATGTGCGCATCATTAATTGCGCACATAGGATGCGCACCCGTTTTTCATCGTTCACACGTCTCCGTCCATTGATATCGAAAACCCACTTCTTTGAATGCACAGACCCGTCAAAAACATGAATATGCGTTTGTAATGACATGTAGCAATTCGAGTTACTTCGTATAGTCGCGTTTTTGACGTGCATGTGCTTCCATACCTATACTGCACTTGTATACGTGTGTTATCTCTGGTTGATAGCGGATGCCCAATTAAAATCAATGTTCAGTTGATATACATTTGATGATTTATAAACAATACAGTCATTCGTATTCTGATAGAACGTCTGCCTATAGACATACCAGCGACGGATGAATTGAACAATTGTGAATGTTTGCTTGTGATATTTTTGTTTTCATTTGCTGGTGTAATGACAAACAAAGTAGCATGCAGAAAACCTCTAGCTCGATTGCGTTATTCACATTTTTATCTTTATCTCATGCATAATCTAGAACGGTTGGCATATCGGCTGAAGTTACTCACGTAACCGTTCATGTTTTTTACTCTTCCTTATCCTGTAAATATTTTTAATCAGTAATATTAAAAATATGGTGTTTCATGAAACTTGTTTTAAATATAGGGCATTTTCAAAGCGTTCGCCATCCTCTATATAGCGAATTGTTAACTGTGCACTGGACATCCAATGTAGTGTTGCTAGAAAGTCACAATGGATTGCATACCAACTAGAAATAAATTGCAAATCGAAAAGCTCATTCAGAGGCTTCTAGCAGTACGCACAATGATTCTGCGATATGCAACTTGCACAGTTGCAACATGCATTTTTTAGAAACACCTTTTTTTTTTTTTTTTACAGATTAAGACTGACTCTCGCATTTTAAGCAACGTCTTTCCAAAGTTCACACCGCACCGTAAACGCAAAAATGCTGAGGAATGATGGTGAACGACAATGAAGGCGTTCACCCAACACTGGACATACGCATGGGTTAAATGTCAAGTAAGCGTTGTTCCTACGAATTTCTGCGTCGACGGGACGCCAGGCACACGAGGGAGACGTTTGGGTATAATACAAAGGTGAAAGTCAGCTTTAGGGTGACGTTCGTCCTTTAAAGTGACACGGTATAAGACATTGCGATTATGTTTTTATTTCATGTTACAATACACCAGCATATTTTGTAAACCGCTGTTGTATATATTCTGATTATCTAAATGTCTCTTGATAGTATCAATTCTAAGCTAATGAGCCATGTTGTAGAGCTCCAATTTGGTGTTAATCTTGTTGAGTTGAAGAGTCTACACATTGACAATGACTTCCATTAATTCTAATCTAAATCCAAAGTGGATTGAAAAAACTTTCTAACACAGGAATATACTTAAATTGGCACTAATATTAAAAACAAAAATTTATATGTTTTGTTCATACATGTTTTGGTAAAAATTCTTTTGGGACATCACGTTATATTTATGCCAATAACCCCTTAACATAATGATTATCATCTTAATAAATAGGTGTTATTTTTGAGCTATAAAACTTGCCATTTTTTGTTTTATTTGCAACGTTCATTTGCAGATTTGAGTGTAGTTAATCATTTGAACCGGGGCAGATTTATTTGAAACAAGCCTGAATAACTTTAAAACAACATGAACAAAACTCATTTTAAATCAGTATAATCTAACTGAAACAAAGACATTTTCTTGTCCATTGTTTGTAATTGTTTTTACCGAAGGAGTGAAGCAGATTTGCTAGATTTTGATACCACCAATCGTCTGTTAATTACGGAAAGCGAAATAATGATGCAATACAACTTCACAATTTTTTTAGATGTATAAATCATAGTACGTACAATAATTAGGCGTCATATCACGATAAACATGAATAATCTAAATTCACTCAGTTCTTTAATTAACAAGCGCAAAATGAAATAAATATGCGACATTTGTAAGCAATAGCGTTCATTTAGCAATATAAATATCTTCATGACTACTGTATGTTAATATCACGCGCGTCGTCATGACTCTGATGTATCTGAATGTGTTATGATGAAAAGGAAAGGCTGTGCTTATATTTTAACATGCAGTTTTATTTAAACAAAATAACCGACAATCATTTGATGCTTAAGACAAGCTCAATTATCACTCATGATTTAAAAAAAATCTAGTCAGATTGACTTGTGTAAAGGATCTGTAGGGGCACTTGCTCTTTATTCACTTAAGTTGAAAACTGTCTGATTTTAGAATTATCATTACCATGGTAATTTTATTTCAACACCCGATACCA
Source organism: Temnopleurus reevesii (assembly GCA_036244855.1). Classification (NCBI taxonomy): domain Eukaryota; kingdom Metazoa; phylum Echinodermata; class Echinoidea; order Temnopleuroida; family Temnopleuridae; genus Temnopleurus; species Temnopleurus reevesii. The sequence goes on along the minus strand of BQKZ01006668.1, from coordinate 15,787 downwards.
TTCAGTTATTCATACGTGTGTGATTGAGTTTAGACGTATCATGGTAATCTCTTGTTAATACATTATACAATCCAGTCATTCTTACGATCGCTACAGGAGGCTGTTGCATAAAACTTGTTGCCATTAAAACTATGGCAAAAAAAAAATTGATAGACTTCTGTACAGGGACAGTTTGCGAGAGTTTTTATGACAAAAAGTTTTACGGAACTGGCTCATTAACTATGTGTTTATCACTGTTTTACTTTCCTTTTAGGTAATTGTATTTTTCTTTTCGATGTCATATTTCTTGTAAATGAATACTTTGTCAGCATTTCCTATGTTTTTCATGAAACATGCAATTTCATGAAATCGATTATTAAGATATTGTTATGATAATGAGAACCTATCATAAGCAGAAATGTGTAGAATAATCGTAGTTGTAAAGAAACTTTGTGGGTTATCATCATTAGAATTAATTATTAATTTCATCGGCAACACAAAATGTTTGGTTAGAATGGCATAGTGATATTACAATTACACGAGACAAATTATAATAGGATCCAGATAATTTTCAATAATGCGGTTAGTCTAATGTGTTCTTTTCAAATTTCCCATTGCGCTTGGAATCTTTTTACAGTCCTGAGTTTTTGTAAGTTCTAGTTCATCGTGATTTACCTTTTCATTATTTGTAAGCTTGTATTTACACAATATACTTCTTTGGATGATAAACTGTTATGGTTATACAATAAAATTGCTAATTTCTATAAACTTGCATTTAATTCATTTCATCTTAAACAAAAATATAGAAAGACAAAAAGAGAAATAATGGAAGCGAGAGAATGTGTTTGTCTGTGTTTAAAAAAAATAGAGAGCAAAGGAGGGTGTATACCATTATTAGGAAAGTTGGTGACAAAACATTTGCAAATCAAGCAGACAACAAAATATTGTTTCGATTCAAGTCTACAAATCGGAACATGCTACAAGATTAAGGGGTTGAACCTTTCCACCCTCCTCCTCCTCTTACCTGCTTACTTGCAGCTTGACCCTCCTCCATGTGGACATTGGACCCCCTAATAAAAACCATCAAGCTTATATTTTTGGAAGTGAAGACTTTATCCCTATGCTTATCAGCCTAAAGGTTTGAAGTAAATATAGTTTTTAATTCATTCATCGATTCACTTGTATATTCATTTGCTTTTTTTTTGTCATCCCATCGGCAGGAAAGCTAAATTGACATATACGTATTTTCTAACATGTCTGTGTGTGTGTGTGGGGGGGGGGGGG
>BQKZ01006668.1:0-14166 GCA_036244855.1 Temnopleurus reevesii | reverse complement strand
GACACATGAATGTGGGTAATAGATAAACGGCATCACGGGAGACCATGGAAGCGTCTACTTGCATCTCATTTTGCCCATGATCGACATGGCCTGCCATTTATCCCAGTTATGGGCTACGTCCTCGTGCGCGCGATGGGGGTCGCCGCTATTGCTTCGCCCCCAGGGAGCCGGGGAGAGGCGTGACACGATTGCCGCTAGAGTCACGTCCATGAGTGATCTGTGTGGACGATCATTGCAGTTTTGGCATCCCTTTCCGACTGGATATTGAATAACGAATGAAACAATTTCTATAAATGCGTAGTTGAAATGCATAATGATAATGATGATAATAATAATGATAATAATAATAATAATAATAATAAAAATAGTAATAATAATAATAATAATGATAATAATACTGATAATACTATAATGATAATGATATGATAATGATAATAATGATAATAATAATAATAATGATAATAATATTAATAACAACAACAACACTAATAATAATTGCAATAATCATTATAGTAAAGATGGTAATTACGATGATAATCGTAATATCACTTAGTGGTTATAGATAAAATTTTGCGCGCTGAGAATTGTTTACCCGGGTAGCGTAAGGCCGACTCATACCTTTGCGTTCATAGCCTGCGTCAGTCCAGCATTTTAGAAAATTAAAAACGTTCCCCGATCGCACAATATACGCCGATCAGATGATGGAATGACACTTGGCTTGCGCTCAAGGAGTGTACGCCGAACGCAAGTCCATCGAATGACATGCGTCTTTGTGCGTCCAGGTAGCGTTTTTAATTTAAAAAAATGCTGGACCAACTGATTAAAACGCAAAGGTATGAGTCGGCCATAAGTCTTCAATTTTTCAAAGAGATTCTGCAACCAATTTTTGAGTACCGATACACATTCCGCACCTCTAGATTAAGTGAAGCATAATATGGATTAATATAATGCTGAAGTAAATAAACCCCTATGATTGTATTTGATCTGAGACCCTGTGGCTTAAGCCCTGGTCACATAGTGCCCCGGAAGCAACACGATTCAACACGACTCTTTGTCCGGAGGCAGTTAACTGTAAATTATAAAAGAGTCGGGATGAATCGTGTTGTTTCCAGGACCCTATGTGACCAGCGCTTTATCGTGGTGAAGCGACCTTGCTGCCATTGTGCCACTCGTAACACAACGTCCGAGTCTGATATGAATGAAAAAGCCCCAGTCACATAGGGTCCCGGAACCATAACGATTTAACAAGAGTCTTTGTTCGGAGGCAGTTAACTGTGAATTAACAAAGAGTCGGGGTGAATCGTGCTGCTTCTGGGCCCTATGTGACCGAGGCTTAACACAACGTCCGAGTTCCATATGAATGAAAAAGCCCCGGTCACATATAGGGCTCCGGAAGCAACACGATTCATTGTTCTGAGGCAGTGAACTGTGAATTAACAAAGAGTCGTGCTGAATCGTATTGCTTCCACGGCTTCCGGGCCTTTATGTGACCCATTGAATAACGGTACCGAGTAATTACTGAAAAAAATCCATGGGCAATTATAGTATTCAGTAGTCACTGGGTTAATACACGCTACCCAATAACGAGTTCGAGTGATATGGCCGCCCGGTGATGGCTTCAATCTCTTCTACAGTGGGTAAGCGCAATGGTATATCTAGTTTCTTATACATATCAGTGGCTGACAGGCAATATGTATGGAGTCTTATAAGTCACAAACAGAGAAACAAAATCCATATTGACTTACGAATCTAACATCACAATCCTCACGGCTGACTGTAAAAATGTGTGCAAACATTGCTTCAATGGAATGGTTTAACCAACCTCGTGATCAAAAACCTAGATCTTGCGGCTTCTGTTTGCAAGGGACTTGGGATATGAAGTCGTTGTTGGATCGAGGCTCGATTGTCCGCGGGGATCAGCTATGTTAAAATTTGCACTTATCGTGGCAACTCGGAATGGTGCTTTTATAGCTGCTCTTTTCCGGGCTATGAGAGAGGTTATAATGGCTTCCCTGTGAGAAGGAGGGGCCAAGGAATTCAGATAACCTCTAGGATCTGGCAGTTGAAATTTTTTTAAATGAAAACAATGTTAAACAATGGCTTTAAACGGATGTCTTCAAATTCATATTAAAAGTTCATTTAACTTAATCCGAGTATTCATGTAATTTATTTGAGTTTTCTGGCAGGTTGACCTCTCCTAATCTATACGTACCCTAACCGGGCCGTGGCCATCGAGCGAGGGACATTAATACATTATGACATTTGAACTGCCGTTAGGTACAATCGGATACTTTGACATATTTTAAACCGAAATGTCTAGTCACCATTCACGTATACAGAGGTTATGCTTGATGTCTTATAAATCATTCCATCAGTTGAAAGCAGCTTGCAACACAGTCGCTAGAGTCATGCTGAGGGTTCGAACCCCACAGCTGCCGCAATTATATGATATTCTATTAAATCTTGCACACTAAGAAAAAGAGATAATATTGCACCTTTCTGGAAAAATGGGTGCTCCCAGTATTGCCAGGTGCACTAGCTGGGCCCCCAAAGAGATGTTTACTAAGATATGCCATTGTAAAGAATAAAAAGAGCCCATTTATACATGTATTCCGAAGATACAGCGATCATACTGTATCAGTGTTAAAGGACATGGAGATTCGGATATTTGTTAAAGCTTTCAGATTGATTAGTAAACTCCGTTGGGGGCATTTCATAAGACAACGGATCTGTGACTTATATCCACTAAAAGGACAAATAGAATTTTGACTGGCAAAACTGCTTCGGGAAAGACGTCCATCTGTCCATAGTTGTTTGACCTAGATCTTAGGGCCGACTCACACCTTTGCGTATTAGCCAGCGTCGGCAAAGCATTTCTTTAACAATTTAAACGTTTTCCGGGCGTATAGTAGACGCTGAATCAGACGATGGACTAACTTTCGTCTTGCGCTCAAGGAACATACACTGAACGCCAGTACCATATGACATGTGTCTTTGTCCGTCCTGGAAGCGTTTTTAAACTTCAAAAATGCTGGGCTGACGCAGGTTAAAAATGCAAAGATATGAGTCGGCCTTCATGTTCTTTTAAAACGTAGTTTTGTTCCACATCTAAGAAAGGAAAAAAGAAAGGAAAGCGGTGTTTTTATTATTGACATATTTGTCACTTCCAATGTGCATCAGATGGACTGCTCCCTATGGACAAACACAAACATACATTTCATTTGTTTCTTTCTTTTTCCCGCTACTAAAAATGTATGTACTCCCTTCTCGATCTGTTTGTTTGTTTGTTTGTTTTTTTTTTGTATTGATTGTGATTTTCCTTTTTTTTTGTTGGTATTTTCAAGTTAACGTATTGTCTATAGGTCTATTTGTCCATTCCTCTTTGCGCCTTTTGAAATAATGATTGCTTTTCTGTATATTTACTTGTCAAACCATTGTTCGCCGACCCTCCCCCCGCCCATATTAAAAATCTTATAATCGTCCCATATTCCTTCAATTAAAATAAGTTTTTGGCATATTTCCCCGCGACACATCTCTTCTGTCTCTGCATCTGTCTAGTCTGTCTCTTTATCTTTCTGTCTTTTTCTTCCTTCTTATTTTCCTATTCTCTGCTTTTTCTTCTTCTTCATCTTCATCGCCTTATCCTTCTTAATCATCTTCTTCCCTTTTCTTATTCATCTTCTACTTCTTCTTTCTCAGTCTCCTTCTTCTTCTTCTTCTTCTTCTTCTTCTTCTTTTTCTTTTTAACCTTCTTCTTCTCCAATTTCACCCGTCCTCTTTGCCCCCTTCTCCTCCTTCATCGTCTCCTTCTTATTGCTTTTATATAATCTCTCATTGACTTTAATCAAATTTTTCCTCCAATGGTTGTAATTCCTTTGGAACAAGACAATATGGAGGATGGGGTGCGGATGTGTCATTCTCTCAAGGGGGATGATCGCATATTGGATTTTATTTTACCTACAGACCATAAAATCCGATTTACCTGGCGCTTGCATTGTGCGAATCCAAACTGTCAAATTATTAATCGTCATATTAATAACGAGTCATATTATATCTCCTTGCATAATTATGAAGGAGTTAAATAACTTGATAGGATGATGAACAGTTTGTGGTATATATATGTGTAACTACGTTTTGGCTAAAAGATAAAATGATGAGAGGGGAGAAAGGAGGGGGGGGGGGTAGTATGAGCCAGTCAGGAAATCAGACGGATTATGAATGAGAAGTATTATGGAAAGGAAATAGTGAAGCGGAGAGAGAGAGACAGAGTATGTGTGTGCGTGTATATATATATATATATATATATATATATATATGTGTGTGTGTGTGTGTTTGTATGTCATAGGATGTTTTTGGCTACACACGCTTGTGTTATAATGTTGTTTCCATGACGTTCATTTGTGGGTGTGGGTTTGCGGGATGTGTGAGCGCATCCAAAATAGCTCTTCGACAAAAAATGCTTGCGATACAGGACATTTTGTATGCGTATAATTTGATAATTGTTTGTGTGTGTATATATATCTGAGAGAAATTGGTTGAGTAAGAGAGGGAGGGGGAGGGAGAGGGGAGAGAGAGGGTGCGTCTGTGTGTGTGTGAGAGAGAGAAAGAGAGAGACAGACAAACAGGCAGAAAATGAGTGAGACACAGATAAAGATACAGAGCGGGAAAGGTGAAAGAGAGATGCATTGAAGAGCATGTTAAAATATGGTTTTTACTTGAATTAATCATTATAACATCTAAAAGAACGTGTAGGAAAACTAAAAACTCATTTACATTAGTTCTAAATAGTACAAAAAAGCTCCAAAGCAACTCCCAACAGTTTCCGGCAATATGATTTGTTTAAATAAATCATATACACTCGACATTCAACAATTAGGACTAACAGACAACATAGTATCAACATTAATTTGTAATGACACTGATTGCGGCAGTAGTGGTGTTCAATTTGGCTCTATTGAGATTGGAGGATAATGATCTTCTCCGAAAGATTAAAAAAGGTTTTGAATAAAGAGGGCCTCGGGCTCGGGGTAAATATTTGCAAATAATGACTTAAATATTGATACGAAAGTAAATGAGGCGGGAGGTTCTGTCTGACTTCCGTTTTTATATTTCCGCAGTGAGAGCTAAAGCTAAATTGGAGGGCTACATGTTTGGTGTTTTACGTGCAGTTATGCTGACGTGATGAACAAAATGCGAGAACTCATTCAACTCACACCTTTTTGTATTAGCCTGTGTCGGTCCAGCTTTTTTAAAATTAAAAAAAAAACATTCCCCAGCAGGTCTGGAGCGCACCCAGGATTTTGATACCCGCGGGGCTGAGCCCAAATTTGGCGCCCCGCCCCGTCGGCTGAGCTGACAAGCAAAAAAAAAAAAAAAAAAAAGGTCCTCACTAAAAATTTAACACCTGGCGCCTCCCCGGGGAGCGCTGAGCAGAAATTTTGACTTCCCCGTCCCTTTGGCGCCCCCTTATAAGCGCTTTTGGTCACCAAATTTTGGCGCCCCCAAAGTCCGCCCCCCCCCACCCTCACGGTGCGCCCCTGCCCAGCGTACAGTATCCGCGGATCAGACAGTAAACTGACACTCTACTTGCGCTCAAGGCCGGGCTTATGTTGGCCCAGCGTTTTTTTTTTTCTAATTAAAAACGCTCCCCAGATCCACAAAGAAGCAGGTCATACGGTGGACTAACGTTCAGCGTACGATCCTCGAGCGCAAGCCGAACGCCTATCCGATATTTGATCTGCTCGAGGAGCGATTTCAATTTTAGAAATGTGTGAGATTCTTGAAAGAACGAAAACATATGCATAATCATTGAATGGGGCTTGAGTAACAGTCGCTCTTACAATCCTACGCATTTTCAAAAACTTTATTCCCTATAAGGTTCTAAAAAACATAAATACCTACTTTGGGATACTTTAGAGTTCTTCATAACTACATAAGATTATTGGACAAATTAAGAACTTATTTGGAAGGTTTTTTTTAATGTTAATAATTTGGGACAAAAGGTTTGAACTCGCACTACCGAGATAGTAGTCGCACGTATGTATAAATACAGAAAAGGCATTAATTTATTCCGGAAAGGGATCTTCAGAGGCGCAACCCCTACCTCGGTGGGGGCGGGGGAGGGGAGGGGGAGGGGGATGGGGCCCTGAATTTCGCTAAAACGTTTAATTTATTCATCTGTTTTCTTTGTGCTTGTCATCTGCAAGGCATGACATTTTATGTAAGTGGAGCACCAAATTTCTTAAGGAACCTTTTTTGTTAGGTTTCTTTTCGTTTTGTGTTTCTTTTTCTTTCTATCTTTCTTAAAAAAGGAAGGGGAGGGAGGGCGCAGAAACCAATCTAGCCCCACGGTATGAAAGTTCATGCCATGCAGCATTTTAAAGACCTTTTCCTGTATGATGAACTTTTCCAATACGCAAGTTTGTATTCGAACTCTTCTTTCAAAATCAGACAAAATACAGATGTCAAAACAAGTCACGTAGGATATGCGACCGAATTGGAAATTCCAAATAAATTTGAAGTGAAAATGCGAAGAGCCGACCGTGCACTGCCGCCGGCCAAACACCCTCTTAATAATCACGGAGGAAATATTTTTGCGTCGATATATAGAAATTGCTTTATCATGAGAATACACTTACAGACCGTGGCAATAAAGAGAATGTGAAAAGAGGGGGTTTTCAGGAAGAAATGATTTATTGAAACACGATAGTTTGTGCACTGGGTGTATGATTGATATTTGCATGTACATGAATTCTAAAATACAACATATGGAGTGAAATATGCCTACATTACGTGACACTGAACTTTATGAACAAAGTTTCTAGCTGCTGAAATTTATCCCATTTCCTCGGATTATCCATAGGACATTCCAAAAGCAGTCAAAGCGTTTAAATGTCAGATATTCAAAAAAATGGCATTGAAAATGAAAGAACATTGCTAAGGAGTATAGTTTTTCCTGAAGTTAATTGTTTTAAAAAAGTAAGAAAGTAATGCATTACTGGGATAACATTTTTAGGGTGTAAAATTGCGCCGTTATTTTTTAAAACTGCCATATTCATTTGTTTCATAAATGTGGCAGCCGTGGGGTTCGAACCCACGCCATCAAGGATCTATCCATTCCAATCCAGATAATTTATCGACTGAGCTGCTCACTTCCTTTGCCAATTGAAGAATTTATGATATATTAAACATAGACTCTGATCTGCAAACCATTTCCCCTATTTATCTTCATGTTTTGCCGAGCGTGTACCGACAGTTCTAATGTCATACTTTTACTTGCTCAATAGGAACCTATATATATAGCTCAGTCGGTAAATTGTCTGACCTGGAATGAAGCGATCCTCTTACGGTGCGGGCTCGAATCCCACACCTTACCCATAGCTGAGGATAATATTTCGTAAAATCATGCACACTGAGGAAAAGAAGCAACATTGCACCTTTTTTTAAAGAAAGGTAATACTGCACTCCAAAGGGCGCTTATAATGGTGCAAGGTGCAATATTGCATTCTTCTCTCTTTGTGCGTAACCATTTAATTATTCATGATAACTATATAGAATGGCGGACAAAAACAATATAATCAGATCCAAACATGCGTGATTTGAAATGCTGCACATCCATCACTACACTACACTACACATTATGAAAAGTGAGCCTATCGCGAAATGAAATCATAAAAAATGATCACCAACCTTTTTATTCTGCTTTTGCAGTGATCCTTTGATTGTTGGTTAGTTTTGAACCTAGATGGCACTCTTCATTCAATCTTGTAGATTATTTGTGCCATGAGTTGGTAGATTTGTCCTGCAGAGGGCGCTAGTAAACGTTGAATGCTAGCTCTGAAAAAAAAAATAGAAAGAGATATGGTTACCTCCGTAGAAAAATTGGTGAATGACTATTCTAAAATTGTGTTACTATTATCATGATAATGATAACATCAATCGTCATCCTCATAATAATAAAAATAATAATGTCTTATTTACCCACGGGTAGCCACATTCAGCTGTAAGCTAGCTGTTCTTCCAGGGGGTTCTGCATAACACAAAGTTATGATTACTCTTCTCCTTTCATAAATGCCGAGCGCCTGGCAAGAAGGCAGATGGTCCCATTTTTATAAGTCTTTGGTATGACTCGGCCGGGGATCGAACCCGAGACCTTCCGTTCATGGGGCAGACGCTCTACCACTGAGTACACACATGACACACATAGTCATGATAATGATAATAATAATTATAAAATGTTCATATATAGATACAAAGGGCTTAGCATTCATTATTTATAATTGAAGGTCTACCGCAATTTTTTTTTTTAATTTTTCATTTTTTGTGTGTACATCACACTCGAAATCTGCACGGCAAAATACCAATGTACGAGTTGTTTTGTTTCTTGTGATGTTTTTTTATGTTCACTTTAGCTTACATGTTTATTGCTTTCATAAGTATGAAAACATGGGGAACAATCGGACCTGTACCTGTAGTGGCAGGATTGTGTAACAGCTCAATTGGTTTGCTTCAGCTAATTACTTTAATATAATTAACACTAGTTACTTCTATGTATCTACGTTTTAGTGTTTTACAGTTGGTTATGGTTGTGTATTCATTATGTCACAATGTACTTGTAAGAAAATTCTTTCATATCATTCTTCAGTTTACTACTTCATTTTCTCATATATAACACGATATAAACTAGTTATGGAAAATTAAGTCCAATGACAATTCAATGATCCTTTGTAATGCTATTTAAATCGAAAGTGGCTTGTTATTGTTGAGTCCGCAAAGTTTAATACACGGTGTCCGGATCTGTTATCTATTTTACGGAAATATCGTGTTATACACTACTCAAAAAAAGTTAAGGAACACTTTTTAAAACGTACATAAAGATTTTATACAAGGTGTTTTATTTCTGGAAATACCTCAGTACAACTGTCCTAAATGTCCTTAAACACGCTGTAATCAATTTCACGCATGGGTGGTTTCAGTTGTTGCACAATNTTTGCAGTGATCCTTTGATTGTTGGTTAGTTTTGAACCTAGATGGCACTCTTCATTCAATCTTGTAGATTATTTGTGCCATGAGTTGGTAGATTTGTCCTGCAGAGGGCGCTAGTAAACGTTGAATGCTAGCTCTGAAAAAAGAAATAGAAAGAGATATGGTTACCTCCGTATAAAAATTGGTGAATTACTATTCTAAAATTGTGTTACTATCATCATAATAATGATAACAGCAATCGTCATCCTCATAGTCATGATAATAATAATAATTATTATTATAAAATGTCCATGTATAGGTACAAAAGGGCTTCGCATTCATTATTTTTTTTCAATTATAATTTAAACAAGGTCTACCGCAATTTTGTTTTATTTTTCATTTTTTGTGTGTATATCACACTCGAAATCTACACGGCAAAATATCAATGTACGAGTTATTTTGTTCTTGTGATGTTTTTTTATGTTCACTTTAGCTTGCATGTTTATTGCTTTCATAAGTATAAGAACATGGACGACAATCGGACCTGTACCTGTAGTGGCAGGAATGTGTAACAGTTTAATTGGTTTGCTTTAGCTCATTACTTCCATATAATTCACAGTAGTTGTTTCTAGATATGTATCTAATTACAGTCAAACCTGTCTACAGAGGCCATCCCAAGGAAAACAGAAAAATGGCCACTGTAGACAGGTGGCCCCTATAGACAGGTTCTATAACATGCATTTTCACCTGGAGGGAATCGACTTAAGTGGCCACTGTAGACAGGTGGCCTCTATAGACAGGTTCTATAACATGCATTTTCACCTGGAGGGAATCGATTTAAGTGGCCACTTTAGACAGGTGGTCACTATAGACAGTGGCAACTATAGACAGGTTTGACAGTATTACTGTTTTACAGTTGGTTATGTATTCAATGTGTCACAATGTACTTGTATGAAAATTCTTTCATATCATTGTTTGATTTACTACTTCATTTTCTTATATATAACACGATATAAACGTTTTAAGGAAAATTAAGTCGAACGCCAATTCAATGTTCCTTTGTAATGCTATTCAAATTGGAACTGGCTTGGTATTGTTTAGTCCGCAAAGTTTAATACACGGCGTCCGGATCTTTTATCTATGATCCACGGTTATTTTACGGAGGTAGTTTATATCGTGTTATATATTCAATATCTCGTGTTAATGTATTATACTTGAAGTTTTGTACTCTTACATCTAGAGAGGGGTGAAAAAGATGACGAAATTCTAAATTCTAAATATAAGCGCAACAAAACCGATATTTCCTAAAGCCCCGGTCACTTAGGACCCCTGAAACAACACGATTCACCCGACTCGTTGTTCTGAGGCAGTTAACTGTGAATTAACAAAGAGTCGGGGTGAATCGTGTTGCTTCCGGGGTCCTATATGACCGGGGCTTCAGTAGAAACACCTCGACTGTCTACTTCATCTTCATGTTCTAGCTCACTCAAGATCAACGCCCGCTTGCGAAACGCTGTCATGAAGTCATCCAATTAGCTTGGGGTTTTGTCAGTAGATGTGGTAATGAAAGCTGCTAATACCATCCAAGTAAATTGGATGTGGGACGGGAGGGAAGTGGTCGCATCTTGAGGCTAAAGCCTTCGTCACACCTTTGCGTTTTAGCCTGCATCAGCCCAGCGTTTTTTTAAATTAAAAATGCTCCCCTCACGCACAAGGACGCTCGTCATATGATGGGCTGATGTTCGATGTCCGCTCCTTGAGCGCAAGCCGAAAGTCAGTCCACCGTCTGATCCGCGTATGCTGTGCGTCCTGGGAGCGTTTAAACCATTTCCGCAAGATAGAGTGGGTCATGAACAATAGGGCCGTACGCCGTGTAATAAAGTATGCGGACACAATAATAATAAGCCGGTTCCGATTTGCATAGCATTACAAAGGAGCATTGAATAGATTCAATGTGTTGTTTCTTAATTACCAAAAACGCTGGGTCGACGCAGGCTAAAAACGCAAAGGTGTGAGTCAGCCTTAAGTGGGGTTGAGAGCACAAAGGGGAAATATTTCGACATCTTGGAGGAAACAATTCACTCAAGGGTTCCATTTTCTCTCTGAAATACTTGTAATCCCGGAGACATGGGTGCAAGAGGGCAACCTTTTTAATTATTTTGCCCACAGCCCTGTTGATGTGATGTCTGAGATTAAAGACATCCGAACTGAGATATGTTGAGTTTTATTAATGATAATGCGGAAGAAACAGAAAGTACCCGATTTTAGGGGTTGTGAAAAGAGGTTAATCAAAGGCAATGTAAAACGCTAAAATAAATATATTATAGAAATTATATTTATTTCATTAAACCGGAGATATTCGTAATTCTAACCCTTTTGGTTAAAAGTAATCACCAATTTGTTAAGGTCCATTGGTCCTATATAATGCAAAGATACGTTCACACATGAATGAAGCGCCATTCAAACAAAAAAACAACGACAGCAATTTGAACAATGACAATGTGTAAGTGTGCAGCCTGACGTTTACTTGTATTGTATTTTATTTTATTGTATTTATTTTCCGATTCAAATTAAAAAAAATACAAAAAATGAATTATACAAATACTTACATGTATACATGATAAAACAAAAAGATAAATCGGCTGGATATCCCATTCAGCATTGCCAGGCACGACACTACTGGTCTTCCATGGGATCCAGGTGAAACATAAAAGAAGAGGTAGAAGAAGAAGGAGAAGAAGAAGAAAGAGAAGAAGTAGAAGAAGAACTACGTTAGAATACATTGACAAACAAACAAGATAACAATTAAAGAAACAATATAATCGAATTACAGAAATTGCAGAAATTTATCTTTGTATGTATCTCTTCTACTCTGCTTTCTATTTTATTTTCTGCTTGTATTTCCCCTTCTTCTTTATCTTCTTTTCATCTTTCTTAATCTTCTCTTTCCTTTTTTTCTTCTTCCTTTGCTCTCCCCTCTTCTCCCTCACCATCTCTTCCACCCATTTCATAATCCAATTCTTCGTGATCTCTCTTCCCATCCATTATCTCATTTTCATAATTCCCCACATTCTCTTTCTCTCTCTCTCTCTCTGTTTTTTCTCACTTTCTCCGCCTATCTTCCTTTCTATCTCCCTCTCTTTTATATCTCTGTCTTCGACCAACATTTCCTAACATGCCATTCATAACATTCCACTCCCATCTCCTTTATCCTATTACTCAGAGACATAATCCCTGATAAAGAAGATATGAGTCCGTTCCATGGATTACTTAGCCGTAATTCATTTCCAAGAAGTGCTCATGAAATATAAATTGACAATAATGACGAAATGTCCTTGTTTACCAAATCTTCCAAACTATGATATGTTGTACACGTCGATCAAAATGATACATGAAAGAATTCCAAGTAGTATTCATAAACAAAGCACTTTTGACAATTCCTAAAAGGGAGCGCCATTTCTTTCACATGCATGGTGCATGTTTAATATGGGACGTACAAGGCCCAGTCACACAGAAACCCAAACTGAGCACGATTCAACACGATTCTCGGTCAGTTAACAGTTAACTGTACATGAACAAAGGGTCGTGTTGAATCGTGTTTGATTAATACGAAATAAACTATTTTCGAAAAATGAATTCGAACGGAAATTCAGTGGTCCTTTTAAAATGCTATTCGAATCGGAACTGGCTTGCGATTATTGTGTCCGCACAGTTGAATACCCGGCGTATGGCTCGATTGTCTGTAGCCCATGCACTTAACTTTTCGGAAATAGATTATATCATGTTGTTCTGACTAGGGCTTATGTCGACGCATAAATTGAAACATAATTGTCAGCTTGGGTACTCTTGAAACGCATAATGTTAACCGCCAAAACGTAAAAGGATCTCTTAAAGTATTTCTAAGAAAATCATTTTAGAAGCAGGTCGGGCATCGAGGGCAACATGGATAGATTTCGTTTCGTGGTAAATCACCCACTTGCATCATCTAACGGATGAAGGAGAACTAGAACTGATTTGCTCCGTGCCGCCAAGAAGATTTTAAGAAATGCCGTCGCATCCTTATTGACTCTGGGACGCATCAAAATGCAATTCAAGACTCTGTTGCTCCTTCACGTAAATAGCTAGAGTATGCCAAGCGTACATTGAATTCATTTAAAGGGGAACTTCACCCAGACAATGATGCATTCGCAGTGGATGAAGAAAAATACGATGATCAAACTGTGAGAATTTGAGCAAAATCCAACAATCCATTCAAAAGTTATGAATTTTCAAAGTTTTGATTTAAATCCCTCATGGACTCCTTAAATGGACAACGTACATGTAAAAAAAAATGACTGCCAACATGGAGAACTCTCCAATCACTATGTACACAAAATGTTACATTTTCTTCTTTTTCTAGAAAAGTAGACAATAGATAAACAAAATTCCTTCTGAAATGCATGCAGCGTCAAAATGTCATTAACATACTTGAAGAGAAAAGTACAATTTTAACTACTTTTCTAGAAAAAGAAGAAAATGTGGAATTCTGTGTACAAAGTGAATGGAGAGTTCTCCATGTTGGCAGCCATTTTGTGGCTGTACGTTAGCAATTTGAGGAGCCCATGAGGGGTGTAAATAAAACTTTGAAAATTTATAACTTCTGAATGGATTGTCGGATTTTGCTCAAATTTTTACAGATTGACCATTGTATTTTTCTTCATCCACTGAGCGCAAATCAATGTCTCGGTGAAGTTCCCCGTTAATGGTCCTCATGCGCAGATATTCACAGAGGACAATGCTTTCTTACGCAAGCATTCTGGTACGTCGACCTACCGTGTTTTTAAAGGAGACTTTCATCAATAATAAATAAATACAGGAATAAATAATCGAACGCGAACCGAATGAATATGACGTTCGCAAACGTGTCTCCAGCAAAATGAATCTATAATTAATAATAATAATAGTAATAATGATAATAATATATGCAATGTATATAGGTCACGTATCCACTCTTATTGCTGAGTGCTCAAGGCGCTTTACATTATTATTAACCTGGCTTAACCCGGCAGCCACCAGCGCACTTGGCTTTGCAAGGAATAAATATTCCTACCAGGTACCCATTCACCTCACCTGGGTTGAGTGCAGCACAGTGCAGATGCATTTCTTGCTGAAGGAAATTGACGTCATGGGTGGGATTCGAACCTACGACCCTCTGGTTGAAAG
>BQKZ01006667.1:23251-34095 GCA_036244855.1 Temnopleurus reevesii | reverse complement strand
TGCCAATATTATAGATAAACAATTTTGACAATCTTCATGAAATTTGGTGCAAAATGAATGATGAATAATGGCTGGATACGAAAGTGCATTAGTGCCGAATTGGCGGTTTCCATATTGCATTGCGGACACAAAGGCCACGATGTATGTGGGAGCCTCAAACTTTTGGAAGCAACGCATCCAAGCCCACGAGCCCAGCAGGGGGCAAGTTCGTTGCGTGGGGGGCAAGGATACATGGAGGAGGATTGATCATTGATCATTCGTTGTTTACATTTTTTTTAACATCATATTGTCATTATTCAGTAGTTAGACTGTATGTGCATTAATTTGTTTATCAAAACACCAACTTATCGATAATGAGACAACAAATAATTCACCATACCTCATATTTAATTCATTTCACATAATAAATTTTTGGGCAAGTAGAACTGTTGTTCGGGCAAGTAAATTAAAAATCCACTTGCCCGACTGGGCAAGTAGTGAAAAAAATTCTTGTAGCACCCTGTAGGGTTAAAGCATTGTCGGAAATCACTAACTTACCTCCACAATGTGGTATCCAGCAATCTTCAGCTGTCGTCTCTTCATAACATGGACACCTAGAAGCTCTTTGGAATTCTTCCTGTAGTGTGTCTCTGGAGCTACCAGTACAGCTAGCTTGGTAATGTGTGGATCCTTTGGCTTCCCCCTACTTGCTCCAAGGTTGAATGGTCGATTGTTACCATCCATATGTACCTCAATATCTGTTATGGGTATAATATACATTGTTAGTTTACAGTATATCTAACGTGTTCCTTCATGTAAATCTGAGTCTGTACTGAACGAGGCATGCACAATGTATGCAGGAAATGGACTCCTGAAGTTTGTCGCTTCCTTTTTCTCCCCCTCTCATTTTCTTCTTTGTTGACCTTTTCTTCTCTGTCATCATAATTTTCTTGTTCCTCCTCTTCTTTTTATCCTCATCTTTCATCTTTTCCTCAATCCTTATTCTTTTCTTCCTCCTCAATCTTCACCTCCCCTGTTGATATCATTCTCTTTTTTTTTTTTTACTTTCCAGACTTTATCCAATGTAATACAGAACTATTTTGTATAGTTCATCTTTATTGTTACTGCCATTTTTACATTTCATATTACTGAAAAAAATTTTGAATTTTAAGACAATTCCATTTCATTTCTTGGCATTAAAATACAGTGATTGAACAAGCCAGCTTCAATACATCTTACACCAATACTTTTCACTTTTCACCTCCAACAAGGCTAGAACAACCACTTTCGCTGAATAATGTTGGTCAATACATACCGACTGGAGTACGGATATGATCCAAGATGGGATGAACTAAGAAGACATCTTTGCTTCCGAGAACTCGAGAGAGGATCTTGATGATGCTGGCATAGGCTTTCCTTTCATCTCCCACAACCTTGGTAGATCCATGAGGTATGAGTTTTGACTGTGAAGAGATATCCTATAAGAAATTGGAAGATTCAATCAAAAATTTAGGTACAATCTCTGATTGATACATTATATAACATACAAAAATAAACCATGATGTTTTTCTGAAAATACTATGGGGTCAACTATCTAAAAAGTGGATCCACTTTCATATCTATTCATCTGTTTGTCTCCTCATAAATGATAATAAAGAAAAGAATGTTTCAAATATTTAAATGCCATTTCCGTGAGATATGGTAGGAAGTCATATCATTGTCATTATCAATAAAAATGACTTTCCTCACCAGAGCTTGTTTGCTCAGATCTCTCCTCCTCTGTCCCAGTATGAAAATATTGTTGACTGAGGTTTATGAATAGGATTGTCGAATTAAAAAACAATGAAGATTACAATATAAATTTCAGTATAATTGTTCACACATTAGTGCACCACATAGTTCTGTTTCATATCAAAATTAATATTATTCGCAAATGATTTCATAGAACATGGCATCATATGAATTTTCAATTTAAAGACAGTCCTAAACCTATTGGTTTGAAAACATATATTCCAAACTCTAACCAACCTTTGGCAGTCTTTGACCTGGGTAGTCTTGGCATTCTATGGCTACAGAACAATCCAGGCAGTATAGGTGCTTGTAGACATCAGGAGGGCAACGGGCTGCATGGGAAATCAAAGTAGTTATGGGTCTTAATCAGAATGGAATGTGTGCTCTAGACAGTGGTAACATTCAGAATCATATACAGCTAGTTTGATATACCTATTTTCAAAAATTTAATACACTTAAGATGACATTACCTTAAGAATGAAAATAAGATAAATAACATTTTGCAAAATAAAATACCCGGGCAACCTCAGGGCTCCTCCCTCCAGTGTTCTGAAAGGGTCAGTACATAAGTATTTGATAAGATAATTACAAATTACAAATGAAGAACACAGAGGGTTAGACGTCATAAAAAAGGAGTAAAATATTTTCAGAAGTTTTCACACTGGAAAAAAAATTGGGTTTAAAAAGTCAGTTCTGTTGGGTCTTGTAAATTATTCTCTATCCAATGAAATCAAACATCATCCTGGTAGCTAAAAAGCACTAAGTGGATGATGGTATGCTCAACATAGAATCTTGCTTACCTGTATATTTCTGGAGATAAGCAGAACTGAATGCACGGTGGAGAAGTCCCTTTGGATATATCCCCACAAAGGAGAGGGGCACTAGCATCTTGACAAACAGGAATGTACCCTCACTAGTCCATGCCTCGTTTTCTTCTATTCTTGAGATGGCTCTCTGTGCAAACCTATCAAAGTCATCAGGGGTATAATTCAGTCTGCAGAATGACCAAACTGTTAGAAAATAGTCTTTTAGGTTTGCCTTTGAATGATCAAAGCACCGCAATATATGGTCAAAGAGTGATTCGTCAAGTACAGCTGATCTTGCATAAACCCCTGCTATGTGGGGCAGAGCAAGTTGATTCATATCATGCATGTGAGGGACAAGCTGTTTGGCAAGTTTGCTGTAGAGATCCTCATCATAGTGATACGAACGTCCAAGAAACCGCATGATGGTTACCACGTTGTACTTATCAAGGTCAGTTTGAAGTGGAATGTCTTTGGATAACGCTGTTGATATGACCGATGGGAGGATACTGTTTGGGGGTAGCCTGCCAGATCCTTTGATCATTCCATTGCAGATTGTTGCAATCTCAGATAAAGACAACTCATCCACATAGCGCTCTGCAAGGAGGATAAGTTTCTCTATCAACACCTGTGCTGGCCGTTTGAACTGTCCACACAAGTAGAAGGCCTGCACCATCTGCTGGGAAGACAATGAGGTCCAGAATGTTCTCAAGGTAGACAGCATCTCCTTGTGATAGCTCCATGAGCTTGCACCTGCCATGCAAATCCACCATTCTGTCACAATCAGTAGAGTATCAACATCCCAGGAGGACATCCTTCGAAGACATTCCTTCTCTATCATTGTATTTTGCAGAGGACTTAGATTCAATTCCCACCAGTAGAATATCAACAAGGACTGTACAAAGGTATCTGTTTTCATATCAGGCATGGCTCGACATAAAAATTCTCCTAGATATCCTGTTGCTGGTGATTTAATCATTACTGACCTTTGGTCACAGGAGAGTTTACAAAGGGACACAATATAATCTGCTGCATTTTCTGGAAATATTCTTTCATTCTTCTCCAACGACTCAAGAATATCATGTGCACTAATATCGTCTATTGATACAGATCCTTGACTAAATGTGCGTATATGACCAAGAGATGATCTCTCATATTCCTTTGATTCCTTCAAGAAAGCTCTCTGTTTAATCTCTGGTCCTTTTGGATGATTAGAGTCAACTACTTCATCATCACTAGATCCATCTTCCAATGGCATTACGGATTCTTTCCAGGCTACATCCTCTGGAACATTCTCTCTTCCACCGTAGATTACTTCCAAAACATTTGTTCGTATAGCTTTACTCTTGTCCCGCACAAAGTTGCTTCTGGAATGTGTTGTGTTAGTCCTTGTAAATGGTATCTGCTGAAGTACACATAGTTTTGGGACTCCTGCATTATGAAAGATGTGTTTGTACACTACAAGGCTGGAGAAGAGCCTTTGCCTGAGGATATTGTAGATACATGACATCTTGTCTAACTTTCCATTAACAGTGGGTCCAAAGTTGTAAAGTCGATTGACCTGAAAGAAAAGGAAGTCTGTCTTAAACAAACCATTGCCATATTATCAGAAGACTTATATTACATACTCCACTGAAGCTTACAATTTTTTTTTACATTAAATGAAATGACAGAATCTCCAGAACATCCTAAAAATTATTGATACCTTTAATTTTTTTCTTAACCTTTACATTTTTCTCATAGAATTAATGATACAAGTTTATCACCTTACATTGGCATATGAAAATTGATCCATTTCAATCCAAAAGTTTCATATAAGAAATTGGGATATTTTTAATTCAATACTCTGACAGGAGTCATTGATAATAATCATATGACTTGATCAGACCCCAATATAGGGTTTCAGAGGGTACGATCATACATTCCCCATGACACTTTCCTGCTGACGCCAATTAGGCCCCCCAAATTATATTAACTCCAAGTTATCTTAGTTTGCATAGATACAATGTATATGAACTGATGGACTGGTGCTTGCGTAGAGGATGGGTTCCTGATATCAACAATTTTACCTGACCTGAATTTGTCTACTTTTTTTTTCAACAAATCTAAGCTACAAAAATTAATTGGTTCCTCATCTTACCCTCAATTTTGTCTCTTTTTTTAACGGTTGAAATTCAATTTACAAATTTTATTCAAAATTTCTCATTACAGTATTAATAAAGTTGAATTGAATCATGCAGTGAAACTTATCAATTCATCTCACAACCACCAACAATGGGGTTGTGCATAAGTTCCTACTTTGTGACAGAGCAGCATCTGACGAGTGATGATAATTATCATTTATGATTTGTAAGTATACAATGGTAAAATTTGCTATTTTATGATAACAAAATCATAACTCGTAACTTTCTTACTTTCGTTCAATTTTCCTAGATTTTTTTGTTTTTGTGTTTTCTGTTTGCCCAGAGCAATATATATACTTCCTTACATTTTTCTGATTATCCTCAAAGGTTTTGTTCCAGTCAGTGTTAATCCATTCAGGCACTGCTTTGACCTTTGCCCTAGCTACAGTACAAACTACAGTCCAGATAGCTCTCTGGAATAGTTTAATTTTGTTTACATTGTCACTACTCTCTGGAGTAGTGACAATGTCAAAAAAATTTAAAAACTATTCCAGAGAGCTATCCGTAGCTAGCTTTGCCCAGGGAAGTATTTCCCCTGTTGAAAAAAAAATTGGGGGGGGGGGGGATATCATAGCCCAAGACTAAGTAGACTAGTAAGTAGTATAACTATGTAGCTTTAGACTTTAGTTTAATGAAGAACCTTAAAATTTCAAGCAAAAGCAGCACAATGTAGACTGTTAAACAAATTGACCTACCACATACCACGGAAATGAAGTCGTTATTGCACACTTTAGCTAAATGTGAGATAAATTAGAAAATCAGATGAGATTCATGAAAATCAGATGAGATTCATATACCGAGACTGACAGACTCTACCCCCTGACTCTGACTTATACTCAGCGGAACTCGAGTGTAGCAGACCCAGAACCTGCCCGATGAGTTGAGATGGCGATTCGCCTCTGTGCACCAGAAATAGTGGGACGATTTTCGGCAGTCATAGAAGGACATGGGGCTTAAGATATCGAGGGAAATGCTCATATGAACGATACATCTTATTCTATCACATACGTCAACTGAACTAATTAAATAGTTATTAGATATGGAANCAGATGAACAAACACTGAAAATTTGGGCAAAATCGGACAACCCGTTCAAAAGTTATGAATTTTCACAGTCACTGAGATATGACGATCCCTATCGCTGATGGGGATCCGTGCGATCGGCAAAGTCGATGGAATGTGTGACGTCATGTCGGACAACTCCTCATTCACTTTGTAGAATTTATTTAAATGAATTAATGTAAAATTTAGAGTAAGGTTGCAACATCATTCTTCTCAAAATACATGCAGAATCAATACAGAAATCCTATACCCCAACCGAAAATTGCCATTTTGTTTAATTTTTCGAAAAAAAGGAGAAAGTGTGAAAATTAAAGTTTATATACAGAGTGAATTAGGAGTTGTCCGACATGACGTCACGGATTCCGTCGAATTTGCCGATCGCACGGATCCCCATGAGCGGTACGGATCGTCTTATCCCTGTGACTTTGAAAAGTCATAACTTTTGAACGGAATGTCCGATTTTCCTCAAATTTTCACATTGTGTTCATCTGATTTTTCTTCATTCAATGGGAGCACGACAATCCCAGGGGTTGGTTTCCCTTTAACAATGATTGACTGATAGCACATCAATGTCTTGGTGGAGGTCTCTATTCTTTCAAATAGTTGACATTTTCCTATTCATTTTCCGATTTCGCTCAAACTTTTTCCTGATGATCATGTGTTCGACAATTTTTTGCGCTTTAATCAAAGAAAGATTTTTTTTTTCTGGGAAGGAGTTATATACCGCCACAACGCCTTTTCATCGTACGCTGTATGAATTTTGGCGAGTGTCTTGTCTTTTATTTCACGATCTCTGTTAACATGTGCTTTGTGGGCGCCGGAAATTTGTAGTCTTTTAATCAGATAACTTGTAAATAATGCTGGGCAATCTCCCTGATTCTACAAGAATGTTGGTTGAAGTAAATAACAAATAGACTGAATGTAAACAAAAGGAAAAGAAGGTCTGCTAATACACAGAAACCAGCACGAACCACATAGTAAATTCCTTTTTTTTTTTTTTTAGATAGCAAAGATTTATGTTACTTTTTATATCAATTATTGAAATGTAATATTTGTTGTACGACTTGGTTCTTCTGTATTAAAACAGGACTTATATGACTACCCTGCTAGACATTGGAATAGAAATATCCCCATTTTCCCCCAATATTGAAATACATTTGTAAAACTATTATTATTATCATCATTTTTTACTGAATGAACGAAGGATTAAGGTCTGAAACTCCAGGTTAAAAAAGCCGGTATCTGACGTCATCCCATTACGCCATATCCATATGGCCCATTCATTCCCTTTCGATGCAACGCTGTACGTTCACAGATATTTCGAGGAAAACTCGCGCGCCGGTGGGCTCTAACGTGTCGCATTGAGCGGTACATTGTACCATTTTCCAGACAAAGACGGAAGTCCATTATACTTTGAATTTTACCAGTTGTCACTGAGCAATTAATACCAAACTTAGTCACTTCGTTGGTACTGGTAAGTAGGATGAATTGTCATGTTTTATTATCAATGTGATGCAACAGTAAAGTGGTGTACTGATAGAAGAATGTATGATCTCCGAATCCAAACGGAGGGCCAACAAGAGAGAGATTTGGCCATGTATGGAGTGCGCTTGAGTTGATGCCAATGCCTGGTGACTGAGTAACTATGACTGTCGTGTAGGCCTACGTAGTGAATCATGGAGTTAAACTCCATGCCCGTGCCCGCGTGTATGAACAAACATGATCATGAACAAATTAGCATTCTCGTGAAATAGGCCACCCTTCCATAAACTTGCAGGTACGAGTATGCAGCAAGATACTCGAACATGTCATTTTCACAAACGTCATGGACCATGAATGATGAGCACAAGATTCTCAATGATGCTCAGCATGGATTTCGACCAGGCCGCTCATGTGAGAGTCAGCTCATTGTTACATGTGAGGATTTTGCACATGCACTAGATGAAAAACAACGTACTATTGATGCTGTCTCTCTGGATTTCTCCAAAGCATTCGACCGTGTACCACATGAACGTCTTCTTCATAAACTTCATCATTATGGTATCCGTAACAATCTGCTCAGATTGATCCGCGTTTTCCTCACTGAAAGGTTACAGCGTGTGGTTGTGGAAGGAGAGTCTTCAGATTGGGTCCCAGTCACCTCTGGAGTGCCTCAGGGCACAGTTCTTGGACCACTTCTTTTCATAACTTTCATTAATGACATTTCAGAGGGGATAACTTCTAACATCCGACTTTTCGCAGATGATTGTCTTATTTACAGTGTACCGCCGGATTTCAGATGTCAATGACAATGATACCCTGCAACAAGATCTTGACAGACTGCATTCATGGGCCAACACATGGCAGATTAAATTCAACATAGAAAAATGCTTCTGGCGGTTCTGCATTACATTTTCTCTGCGTCACAATTTAGCTACAAAGTATACATTGGGTAATTCACCCCTTGCCTCAGTATCGGATCTTCGATACTTAGGTTTGTCCTTCACATCACGCTTATCCTGGCAAGCTCATATCAACAACATTACATCCAGAGCAAATCGCATGCTTGGTCTTATCAGAAGAAATCTCAGAAAGACCTCCCGCAAGATACGCCAGCAAGCATACTTTTTCCTAGTAAGACCCGTCTGTGGAATACTGTAGCTCGGTATGGAATCCACACAACAAAAAGAACATCTTACAAATTGAGGCAGTACAAAGGCGAGCAGCAAGATTCACTCTCCAGAGATATAACCGGATGGACAGCGTCTCGACCATGATTGAACACCTTAAATGGGAGAGCCTGGAGNTTCTATCACATACGTCAACTGAACTAATTAAATAGTTATTAGATATGGAATCTCTGATAATATAAAAAAAAAAAAATGCACTAGATGAAAAACAACGTATTGATGCACTAGATGAAAAACAACGTATTGATGCTGTCTCTCTGGATTTCTCCAAAGCATTCGACCGTGTACCACATGAACCAGCAAGCATACTTTTCCAGCAAGCATACTTTTCCAGCAAGCATACGCCAGCAAGCATACTTTTCCCTAGTAAGACCCCGTCTGGAATACTGTAGCTCGGTATGGAATCCACACAACAAAAAGAACATCTTACAAATTGAGGCAGTACAAAGGCGAGCAGCAAGATTCACTCTCCAGAGATATAACCGGATGGACAGCGTCTCGACCATGATTGAACACCTTAAATGGGAGAGCCTGGAGAAGAGAAGGAATGCCACAAGCCTCTGCCTTATGTACAAGATCCAAAACAACATGATAGCGATCAATGCACAGCACTACACAGCGCCTATGATTGCCAGCAACACACGACAATATCATCCGAAGAAGCTGCTGACTATTCCATGCCGATCACAACTCTACTCCAATTGATATTTCCCCCGGACAGTAAACGCTTGGAACGCGCTCCGGAAAATCACTCTTGATGCCACTCTATTGGAGGCCTTCAAGAGAGCGCTTCCGTCAAGCATCTAATCATGGAACACATGTTCCAAACTTTCCTTAGCACTATATCCTGACTTACGGATCCTGCTAAGTATCTTTGTAGTTCAAGTAGAAGTAGAAGTAATCAAATATACCATGCACTGAGAAGCTCTAGTTGAAATTATGGATTGTGAATGTGAGGTGACTGGCATAGCACTATTTTCTGAGGGGCACAGCCCCGAGGAAAATAGTCACTAATATGCCGGTCACCGAAGAATCCATAATTTCATATAGTACTTCGAAAAATGTGCATGGTATATTTGATTCATATCCTACACAAGTAAACCAAAATAATAATCAAATATATATCCTACTTGTATTGTAATCTGTCGATGAAATGAATTCCTCCAAATCATCATCATCTACGAGATTAAATCTCGGTTCATCGTTGTTGATTTCTCCACTGCGTGCCGCCATTGTTGTTTATATTTCGACGACCGTCGATCTCGATATCTTTAATCACATGACTGCTCCTTGACCAATCACAATGAAATACAATGTTTTAAGTGGGATATAATCTTATGTATTTTCGTATCCAGCCAGCCATGGACTAGCGTGTGCAGCGAGAGTATGGAGATGTCTCGTTCTACCAAACTCATTGGTTCTACTCCCTTGGCTTTGTTTGTACACTGGCACTGGCAGCAATCTCAGACTCGGGCTGGAGATGAAAGTGCAGCCATTAGCACTGACTTGCATTCATTTTGGCAAGCAATGGTGGACTCATAGAATCCCTTTAAAGTTAGACTTTGTAAACAAAAAAAGGGCAAACCAGGAGATTAGTGCCCAGATGCGCGCGATATATTGAAGTTGTGTACAATCCTATGGAAGCGTCGCGTCTGCAATGATTTTTGCACCAGATTCGACCAAGAAACGTTAGTAAAGTTGCTACAAGTTTACACTTTTTTACATCAAAAGCAATCAAATCTGCAACAAATTTCTTGAAATATGGAAGGAGGGGAAAGAAAACAACATTAAAAACTATTATTCTGTTTATAAGATTTAATTAAAGTCGCTTTTGTGGGGTTTTGCTCAAAATCAACTGCAAATCAACTGCAACTTTGCACATTGTATCGCGCATTTTCATTTTACCAAGACGCGCATTAAACAATAATTTTGATTGGCGTATTCCGATCAACTGTAACTTGCGATCAATTGCAACTTTTGAACAACATCCCCTTGGACTTGTTTTGTGGATGATTACCTATGTGTATTTTGGTTTTCTGGCTTCTGACGCCGATGTTTGCATATTTAACCTGATGCGCACATGCAATCTTGGCACTAATCTCTGGGTTTGCCCCCAAAAGATGTGCTCGGGACGAGAGGTGGCTTATTTCACGAGATGGCCAACAAAATCCCCCCATGTAGATTTGGCCTTATGGGTTCACTTAGTCAGTGCCCGTGTTTAAAGCCCACGTATAGTTTTGGTAAAGATTAAAGAAATTTGAATTTTGGGGATATATACCATGACATATAGTTTGTATACACATTTCAAGATCATAGCATAATTTTCTACGAACGAATTCTTTTGAAAATTTGAATTTG
>BQKZ01006667.1:6313-22931 GCA_036244855.1 Temnopleurus reevesii | reverse complement strand
TAACTTTTCCAAAACTTGATAATTTTTCGTACAATCTTTTGTACAACATGTTCATGATATCATGTTTCTTTTTAAGTAGATTTGAAGACAAAATTTAGCGATAAAAATATTGGCTTTTACCAAAACTGTACTTGGGCTTTAAAGACTACGTCCAGGAAATCTTGACGTTGTTGTTTTTTTTCACACACATAGCCATGAAAGTTAAAACTTGATTGTCTCATTTGAATCTCCAGGTGACCCAACACATTGATGATACAAACATATTTTCCAATAGCTTTTAGAAAAGATTTAAATGTAAATTTAAAAAAAGTGCTGGTGTCATAAAGGTAATAAGCATATAAGATCTGCTATCTTTATATTTTTTGTGGGCCTGGGACTTCATTGATCACCACAGACTCTGTACACAAAGAAGACATGCGAGGGACCGTAATTTTGTATTAAGTCAGAGAGGTGGAAGTTCATAATTTGGCCAGAGGATTTGATGAGACGAGTAGATTTGTTTTTTTTTTGGTTTGAAATATAAATTATTAACCGTATCAGACATCTGAGCAATGTGATTTTTACATTTTATTGCCCCGTAAAAGACAGAGCGGTCAAATGTATATGGGAGTCAAATGTATATGGGATTTTGTGTGTAAAACAGCAGGCAATAGATTCACATCCGAAATAATGAGGGCGGCAATCACTCGCGATCCCGATCTCGCAAGCAACCACTTTTGCTAGCAAGTTTACCAACGCTGGTAAGTTTTATGGATTTCATGTTCGCTCTAAATGTCTGGTTTGGTTAATAATAACGAAATGGATTTGCCTTTCGGGAGACAACATTTATGGCCGGGAATGTTGTGTCTCCCTCAAGGCTAGTCCATATTATACTATTGTCATATACAAAACCAAAGCATATTTACAACATAGTTTACACCTATGTTATATTCTACGTGAGTAGAAATGTACAAGGTTTAGGCAATACAACATGTTTACAAAATATTTACAAAATAGGTGGATAAAACAGAGTAGAGATACTAAGAACAAACATTTAAATGATGAATAAAGAAGAACCAGACGACAGTTATAGATGATATTTGATAGGCTGTATAGCGAAAGTGAAAACAGGCATCTGAAGGTGAGGGTTTTACATTTGGAGATTTTAGATGACAGTCCGGTTATATAATTTATCAAAAGGTTAACATTACTTTGATAAACCGGCAAGATAACGCACATTAATTCTTACTTAGGTAATTTACATATTTCAGCAGTTTCATGAAAATTAAGAAATAACTAACATTCAAGTTACTTACAACTTACGTACAAGTGTACTATGGATGGCAATATTAAATCGGTCATAGAATGTCTGTCATGTACATAAAGTTGAAATGTAGGTGTTAAAAGCACACATTTAGCATTAAATACTGGATAAGATGATGTTTCACATCATAGTTCATACAAATTTGAACACATCACTGCAAAATAATTGGGAGTGCTTAAATTAGTGGGCAGGTGAAAGTAAATCTATGGTTTGGTCCATGTTGGTTCAGCTCTGGCATTGTATATTGCATAGGATGGAAATTTAAATGGTCCGAATGTATTTTATTATTTTGGTTTTTGTATCCGGTTGATTCAGGAATTTTTGATATTTGTACTTTATGTTCTTTAGTAATTAGTCCTAGAGCTAGATCCAGCCTCGAAGCAGACGAGTGAATATGAGAAACCATTTTTTCAATGTCTGAAACCAATGACGAGTACTTTTCACTTTTCCGGGTTCGAGCAGAGTTGCTGATGTTTGTTTCGAACGGGACAGTGAGCTCACCGAGCGTGACACACTTGATATTACTTCGCAAAACTGTACTTTTTAAAGGGTAACCAACACCGGGAATTATCGTACTGGAAGAATCAGATGAATATAAACTAAAAATTTTAGCAAAAGCGGACAACACTTTCAAAAGTTTTGAATTTTCAAAGTCACAGTGATATGATGATCCCCGCCGCTGATGGGGATCCGTATTAATGATCGACTCATTCTCATTCAAACATGTACATATAGCATGCTTCAGTTTTCAGCATGTAAATCTTCATTGCCTGATAAACTTCACATTTATATTTTGTACTCTGTTATCATTTTTGTAAAAAATATCTTCAATTTAAAAACCGTATTTCAGCCCCCAAATAATAAAAGAAACTAGACTGCAAGGATGCCACCATTTGGTAATTTTGTATGGAGGTCCGTATGTGCCGTTGTATGCTGTGCATATGCACTATGTCCATTGTACAGAGCAACAAACGCGGCACCTATTGACCTCCATACAAACTTTTTACAAAATGGTGTATGTTACAAATGTTAGTACTTGAATTGAAGAGCAGTTGTCTATTTTTTCCTCCCATAATGAATCAGAATGAATTTCTTTTGTGTTTTAGTTACACTCTGCTTGTAATCATGCCAAAGAAAAGGGCTCCAAAAGGAAAGGGAGGCGCTGCCAAGAAGTCTGAAGTGAATGGAACAACCAATGGCTCCACCACTGCTGCCACCAATGGAACAACCAATGGAGACACAAATGGAGGTCAGTATCTTACAAGATCAAACTAGGATTTATCACATACTTTCATGAATGTGTTGGGTCAATGGGCTCCTACTGGGGTGTTGTTTGGATGTTATGTTAAATTTTGTCCAAAGTTATCAGGGTTAGACCAGAGTAAAATCACATATTTCCCCTTTCGTGCAACTTCTATGTCCGTTTTCTGTGTGCAGACCACTTGTAGAAAATATGCACAACCAGTTGAACGAGAGTCTTTTTAGTGACTTTGTCTTTTCTGAATGAAGTTGTAGCAGAGAGTATGTCTGCTGGTCTCTTACAAAATTGTGACTTTCTACTCACTTTTTTGAAATACTTTTTATTCACAATATTTTATTTACTTTTTCATCCAATTATCCTGGAGTAAGACTGAATGTGATGATGATAATGATGATGATGATGATGATGATGATGATGAGGATGATGTAGACAATCATCTAGGGAGCAAAAGGTTACTAAGTGAAATGAGAGCATCATTTTTTTTTATTGAGATGAATTTGTTGTTTTTTACTTTCTTCATCAATTTTGTTCAAGTATGGCAAGACTGATCGGTATTGATTAAATGTAAAATGATGATAATGATGGTTGGGGGGGATGGGGGATAGAGAAAATTGTTCCTTTTTTTTTTTTCTTGTTTGCAAGAATTCTGATGAGACTTGTGATTCTTGAATCACCATGTTTTGACTTGCATCTATGTAAAAATGACCTTTTCTGCCACCTCTACAGTGAATGGTGTAATAGATGATCTAAACGACATTGATATCAGCGCAGATGCACGGTCTTGTACAGGTGTATTGGTGTCACATCCTGCTAGCTGTGATCTCAAGATTATCAATGTGACCGTCACATTCCATGGAGTGGAGCTGTTCTTGGATACAGAGATAGAACTCAACGCTGGACGACGCTATGGTCTGCTAGGCCTTAATGGGTCTGGTAAGTTTCCTTGATAATATGATACAGAGATAGANCATTGTACCAGTGTAAAAACAGCACAGTTAAAAGAAATTGCAAATACACTATGTTACTTGCAAACATTAAGATTTATCTTGATGAGGAGTGCAAAAGGAAGTCTCTTCATTGCAAGAAGCAATGTTCTCTCAGAAACTAAATTATTTAGAAATACCATATAAGTTTTTAAAAAAAATGGTAGAATATCTTTTTACTCATACATGTTTGTTCTCCAAAAATAGGGAAAAACATAGATTACACTTCAAATGCGAAACAGCTTTTTACACATTCTTCTTTAAATATAAAATGTTTCGCTCTTATTCAACATTATACAGGAGTGCTCATTTGTAATGTATGGTTTTCTCATGTTGGCACCTACTATTAGCAGGTTCAAGCTCATGCAATATGAGTTGCATGTTCTCAGATAATTGAATTGCTTGGTGTTACATGGAGATACATGTAAGTCCCAATCTTCCCAGTTTGCTCCAGAACTAACACTTTGCAGTCATAATAGGCACCAATGCCTACTACTTTTCCGGGGTACAGAGTGACATCATAGTCTACTGCATACCAATCTCCTACACGTATTAAGCATCTACATGTATCCAGTGGAAGATTGGTTATAAGAAGAGAGGAGATAACAAACAACTTCATTGTTTTCATGATTCATGTAGTGCAAATCAAGCAAGTTGTCCATTTAACGCTACGATTGCGTCTTTTTGGAATAGGTCAGGTTGTCGGAGGCTACACCACAAGACCGCATCATACCTTTGTGCCAGATGGCTGCAGTACATAGAGTCACCTGCCACTAAGTCTAATGTGCAGACTGAATTTTATCCTATAGATCTCTGAAAAGTCTACCTGCAGGACAGCAACATCATTATCTTGATCGGCTTCAAACATGGCCTTCACATTCGGAAAATTGCAAGATGCTACTTGTTCTCTTGATGAAGAATTGCCCTAAAAATTTACCCTGAAGTTTCTTGATATGCCTGAAGAGCTCATCTGTTGCCCCATTCTTCTCAATTCTTATAAATCCCTCATCATCCACCATCCATACATCCAAGTCACCTCAGCAGACACTTCCAAGCTGTATAAGTTTGGCAAAAGCTGTCCATTCATGCAAGTTATGCATTCATTCAATTACCAGGAATTTTGTTGGACATTTACAGTTCAAATGTGCTGCCAGAATATGCACAATAATGTATTTAATCAAGTTCACATTACTGGAGACTTAAGAGTTGATCATGTTGGCTTGAAATCCTATTTCTAGCCGGTAACTCGCGTTACCATGCGGTAACTCGCGTTACACATTTTGATGTAATTTTTTTAAATAATGGCAGTACTTATCCAGGAAAACAGTTTACTTCCAGAATCAGGGTATGATGAATTTAGAAAATTATGCTTGCCACAAAATACCTCTCATGCACTTTCTTCAAAATTGAAAATATGCACGTTTTCGGTAACTCGCGTTACATGGATCAAGTGTAAACGCTTGATATGATGATGAAAATTTTTTAAAGTTGGAGTTGAAATTTCCTCTTGGGAATCTTAAGTAGACTCAATTGCCAGTATGAATTAGATGAAAGGAAGTCCTAATCTCAATTTATCATTCCATAAATCACTATTCAAGTTAGGCATAAATTTTAGCCCTTTGGAGGACAGAAAAATCTCTATCATGTTTAAAGCTGTATCTCAGAAAATATTCATGCGAATGACCTAATTCTTTTTGTGTCTTGAACCTCAATATATGGGTTAACCATAAAAATAAATTTCTTTGTGATATGATTAACTTGAAATTTTAGTGCAATGTCCACCTCCCCATGGAATTGCCCATCTGTTAAAAAACTATTATTTTTGGGTAGACTCTCCACGATGGTTTAGGAGATGACAGTCTTCCTCTTTCACCTTCCTCTCTCCCTGTTTCTTGCCATGTATTTCATTCCAAACACTCTTCCTCCCTGAAAATTGATATCATTTTGAACATTTGGTAAATGTTGACCAAGAGATGTACACTGATTATGATGTGATGTACTTTTCTCTCTTTTGTAGGGAAGTCTACCCTGATGCATGCGATTGGTAAGCGTGAAGTGCCGATCCCCCATCATATGGATGTATTCCATCTATCAAGGGAGATGGCAGCGAGTGAAAAGACTGCCCTCCAGTGTGTACTAGAGGTGGATGCTGAGAGAATACGATTGGAGCAAGAAGCTGAGGAATTATCACATGAAGAAGGACAAGGTACCAACTTGGGAGGGGAGGGGAAGAGAGACTTTTACNTATAGTATGATACAGAGATAGAACTCAACGCTGGACGACGCTATGGTCTACTAGGCCTTAATGGGTCTGGTAAGTTTCCTTGATAATATGATAGAGAGATAGAACTCAACACTGGATGACGATATGTTTTGCTAGGCCTAACAATGATTTATAAACCTTGACTGAATAATAATAATAATAATGAACTGCTTTTATATAGCACTTATCAACTCTTTATGAAGAATTCTCGAAGCGCTCTACAATTGCAGCATTATTACCCTGGCTTTAGCCCAGCATCCACTGCATTAGCGCACTTGGCGTTTCAAGGATTAAATATTCCTACTAGGTACAAATGTACCCATTAACCTCACCTGGGTTGAGTGCAGCACAACGTGGATGAATTTCTTGCTGAAGGAAATTAATGCCCTGGATGGGACATCTCTGGAAATTTCCACTGATTTGCCCATTTTTTCAAATCTTTAAAAATCCATAACTTTCCATTACTTGTCCGATTCTCTTCAAACCTTTTTTGTATTACTCTTCAATTTATTCTGCATCTGTTAAAAAACTATTATTTTTGGGTAGACTCTCCACGATGGTTTAGGAGATGACAGTCTTCCTCTTTCACCTTCCTCTCTCCCTGTCTCTTGCCATGTATTTCATTCCAAACACTCTTCCTCCCTGAAAATTGATATCATTTTGAACATTTGGTAAATGTTGACCAAGAGATGTACACTGATTATGATGTGATGTACTTTTCTCTCTTTTGTAGGGAAGTCTACCCTGATGCATGCGATTGGTAAGCGTGAAGTGCCGATCCCCCATCATATGGATGTATTCCATCTATCAAGGGAGATGGCAGCGAGTGAAAAGACTGCCCTCCAGTGTGTACTAGAGGTGGATGCTGAGAGAATACGATTGGAGCAAGAAGCTGAGGAATTATCACATGAAGAAGGACAAGGTACCAACTTGGGAGGGGAGGGGAAGAGAGACTTTTACAAGATGGTAAAGTAGGATTAGCTTATCCATTGGAGGGAGGGGAAGGGAGACTTTTACGAGATGGTAAAGTAGGATTAGCTTATCCATTGGAGGGAGGGGAAGGGAGACTTTTACGAGATGGTAAAGTAGGATTAGCTTATCCATTGGAGGGAGGGGAAGGGAGACTTTTACGAGATGGTAAAGTAGGATTAGCTTATTCCTTGGAGGGAGGGGAAGGGAGACTTTTACAAGAGGGCAAAGGAGGATTAGCTTATTCCTTGGAGGGAGGGGAAGGGAGACTTTTACAAGGGGGCAAAGGAGGATTAGCTTATCCCTTGGAGGAGGGGAAGGGAGAGACTTTTACAAGAGGGCAAAGGAGGATTAGCTTATCCCTTGGAGGAGGGGAAGGGAGAGACTTTTACAAGAGGGCAAAGTAGGATTAGCTTATCCCTTGGAGGGAGGGGAAGGGAGAGACTTTTACAAGAGGAAAAAGTAGGATTATCTTCTCCCTTGGAGGGAGGGGAAGGGAGAGACTTTTACAAGAGGGCAAAGTAAGATTACTTTATCTTCTAGAGGGAGTAGTAGATTTTCACAATTAAAAGGGCATATTACGATTGCCTTGCACAAAGGGGGGGGGGGGGCTTAGATGAGTATCAACAGAGCAAACTGTAGTATACCTATGTCTGAGGGCAGTTTCAAGGGGTAATTATTGAAGCAATGTTGCAAGGTATTTATCATTGATGAATGAATGATGTTTATTATTGTTTTCCTGGATAGAGGCTGAAGATAGACTGATGGACATCTATGAGCGCCTAGATGAGCTTGATGCAGACAAGGCGGAGGTGAATGCAGCACGCATTCTACATGGTCTGGGTTTCACTAAGGATATGATGCACACTCATACTAAAGATTTCTCTGGAGGGTGGCGTATGAGAATCTCCTTAGCGAGGGCGCTATTTGTTAAACCTCATCTACTGCTGCTTGATGAACCAACGAATCATCTTGATCTTGAGGCATGTGTGTGGCTAGAAGAAGAACTCAAGGAGTAAGTTGACTATCGTTTTAGGCACAGACCACTCTTTACTAAAAAGGACAAGTCTGAGTGGATAGATGTTTCTCAAGTAATATTGGAGGAGATAGGTGGGATTTAGATAGAATAGTGGTGTTAATAGTGACTACTTTTAAAATGAAAGAGGAATGAAAAGTAAACATTAGGCTTTTTTAATAGCATGAATGAGTGAGATGCACAAAGGTGATGTTTCCATCAAGTAGCACAATATCTGTATGATGATCTTCTTGAGTGGTAAAAATATTTGATAAACCAAATCGGATTTTGTCAACATTCGAAAGCCCACCGTTAAACTTCATGTGTGACTCATTGCTTTGCTAATGCTCTGGTCACTGTAGGTTTAATCAGAGATATGAACTGTTTTCTTCTTTGCTCATCTTGTTGTACTGTTGATAATATAAGGACATTTTGTGAGCTCAACATCATACTTAGACTTTGATCTCGTGCTTGAAGGAGTATCCTGCAATACATCAAGAACATTTGCAAAGAGTCAAGCAACTTAGACCTTTTACATTACATCATTGTGTTGTTCATGTACAAATGTGTTTTTACTTTGTTATTGTGTTTTATATTGCTTTGGTAAAAGAAAGTTGAATTGAAGTTGAAAAATTATCAAAAATAAAATAACTTCAGAAGAGGCTGTGTGGAACCCAAAAGTGCATTATACAATAGTTTCACCAACATCTGATGAATTTGGGTCTCACATATAGGTACATTTTGAGAACCGAATAATTGTATTTTTCTTAATGGTTGAATTTGTTTTCTGTTTGTCTTCCTCCTAGGTACAAGAGGATATTGGTTCTTATATCACATTCACAGGACTTTTTAAATGGAGTCTGCACAAACATTCTACATGTACATAAACAGAAAATAAATAACTATGGTGTAAGTACTGATCTTTTTATTCTTATTGAAGACTTCTGCAGAATATTTAGTAACAGCATTTTTGTCACTTTTTTTTAGCTTGATGGTTTTAGATTTTGA
Organism: Temnopleurus reevesii; assembly: GCA_036244855.1. Classification (NCBI taxonomy): domain Eukaryota; kingdom Metazoa; phylum Echinodermata; class Echinoidea; order Temnopleuroida; family Temnopleuridae; genus Temnopleurus; species Temnopleurus reevesii. The sequence continues at coordinate 14,129 of BQKZ01006667.1, read as the reverse complement.
TAATACATAGCCCTCGCAGTGTTGAGCTAGTTTTGCTATTCATCTTTATTAGATGCTAGATTACAAAGCCTCACAAGCCTCTCAATGTTATTCATCTTTATTAGATGCTAGATTACAAAGCCTGACAAGCCTGTCAATGCTTTTCAGAACACAACCTTTCATATTTTAAGCAGATTTAACTGTAAAAAATTAAAAATATGGAGTTTTGAAAAGTTTGATATTCAATACATTTTCTAGACTAAAAAAATTGTTCATAATCAATCTCTAGAAATGGGAATTCTGTTTTTGTTTTTTTATAGTCATTATTATGGAAAGTAATCATACACAGTGTGTCAACCGAAAGCAAGAATCTTTGCCTATTACACTCCATTATAGAACTTTCCATTTAAGACACCCGCTTGCTTGATCTTTATTGCTACAATGGCAGCAACATAGAGAGAAAAAAACTGGAACTTTTAAAGCGCGACTTCTTTGCCTTTTATGGCATTTAAGATTTAGAACACTTCTTTAAATCAGAGCCACATGACGTTAGATACCATGGAGACAGGTGCAATATATGATGTACTGGCTCTGTTTGTACTAATCATTTACTGACTTGTGTTTGGTAGTCCATGTAAATTGCTAATGATGTATCCTGTATTTGAATACAAAGGTCCATTGAGGAGGGCCACTTACTTTGATATAAAATGACCATTCCTCAAATAGCAGTGAAACCAGCTGAAGATCTGAAAATGTGCCATGAATATCTTAAGATTTTGTGCATGTTATGTATTTTCTTTTCAGGGTAACTTTGACTCGTATGTAAAAACTAGGCAAGAGTTGGAGGATAATCAGATGAAGAAGTATCAGTGGGAACAGGATCAGATTGCTCATATGAAGGTAAGTGTGAACGTACCCTTAGAACTCCCATTGTCTTCCAGCTGTTCTTCGCTAGCCTTTCTGTGCAAGAAGAAGTTTTCAATATTTTATGTCTGTCGGTACTGCGTTTAATGTACATGTATGTAATAAAGCTAGTGCAATGCTGAAGATGACATTGTTCTCATTTCCTCTCCCCCCCCCCGAGAGTCAGGGAAAGAGAGAGAAAGGTGGGGATGGGTGTGTTTGTATGGTTGTTATTGAACAAATATTTACAGCCATCAGACGGTACAGTGGAAACGATCATTTCCTGAAGTAACGCTATCATCATGAGGAATAAGCCCTAAGAATAATAGCCTCTTGACCAGTGTGTCTGAGGGGACGATGGTTTTACTAAACCCATCTGAAGGCAGTAAATAATCAGTTTATATTCGTCATAGAAAACACAGGCAAAGTTAGTCCATGTTAGATTATATTTTCATTTTGTTAATAAATTATTCTATGGATCCAAACAGTAAACGAAATAGTGGACACTGGTGCACGTCAAAATTAGGCAGCCTTGCCTTCACGCAAATCAGTGTACGCGTAGCAGCTTTGCCACAAAGCATAATCAGCGCGCACCATGTTGATACATGACAGAAACGTCACCCGGTTATAGGTGAAGCCTAATCAGCGCGTACCTTGTTACATGACAGAAACGTCACCCGGTTATAGGTGAAGCCTAATCAGCGCGCACCATGTTGTTACATGACAGAAACGTCACCCGGTTATAGGTGAAGCCTAATCAGCGCGCACCATGTTGTTACATGACAGAAACGTCACCCGGTTATAGGTGAAGCCTAATCAGCGCGCACCATGTTGTTACATGACAGAAACGTCACCCGGTTATAGGTGAAGCCTAATCAGCGCGCACCATGTTGTTACATGACAGAAACGTCACCCGGTTATAGGTGAAGCCTAATCAGCGCGCACCATCTTGTTACATGACAGAAACGTCACCCGGTTATAGGTGAAGCCTAATCAGCGCGCACCATTTTGTTACATGACAGAAACGTCACCCGGTTATAGGTGAAGCCTAATCAGCGCGCACCATTTTGTTACATGACAGAAACGTCACCCGGTTATAGGTGAAGCCGTAGATAGTTTCCTGAACTGTCAACGGATGATGTCACATTTAAGTGAATTTTGATGCCGGTGGGAGTTATCAATAGTCACGTGAAGGGATTTAGACCAATCACTTGCTCAGAATCTTTTTATGACGGATATAAATGCATTAATGGATCCCACAGCTTTTGTTGGAGCAAGAGCTCATTTAATCCCTACCAAGCTGAAATCTAATGTTTGGCCTACCCATTCAGTAATCAACTCACAGGATTTGGCTTATCCACTTTGTAGGGTTGAAGAAAAAAATTTTCCTTACCTATATGAAATATGTTTGTTGTTTTTTGTAGAACTATATAGCTCGGTTTGGTCATGGTAGTGCTAAGCTTGCCAGACAGGCACAAAGTAAAGAGAAGACTCTGAAGAAAATGGAAGCTGGAGGTCTCACAGAGAAAGTCACACAAGACAAGGTTTGTAGCTCTCAATCAATTCAAATTTGATAAGCTAATCTTTTCTTGCTGATCTGCCTGTCTTTTAGGGGGTGTTGCTCAAAATCAACTGCAGCTTTGAAAATGGTAATGCACGTTTTCATTTGCGCATGATATGCGCATTTAACAAGACGCGCATGAAACAATGATTTTGATTGGTGCATTCCGATCAACCTTGAACTTGCAATCGATTGAAACTTTTGAACAACACCCCCTTAGATGGATAAATTGGCAATTAAATCAATGAATTTACAGTGGTATACATGTTTGAAAGTCAGGGGTTAAAGATTACACGACCAAGGTTCCTAGAACTTTTGAAAATATTAACTTTCATAAATCACTCGGACTATCATGTTGCCACAATATTTTAGCATCCGTTCAAAATGCTTTTAGCAAATGAGCTTGTATGCATTATAGATGATTAGATTTTAGGCTAGCCTCAACAAGTAGATCATGGTTTTGCTTTTGCCATGCTTCCACATAATATTGCAAATTACATTCAATTAATTATAAGACGATTTCCTAGAGATTATGAAGAGGATTACAAATCCAAAATATCAGACTCACAAACTTTTGTAATTTCCAAACGTCTATTATGTGGCTGGCTCTTTCTTGTAAGTGAGAATTCCTGAAATATCTTTTGATGACCTCAGCCCATGATTAGTGAGCAGCATGATGTAGAAAAACACATTCAGGTTTTTTAATGTAACACAACTTGCAGCATATTAACATTCTCATCAATCATGAAAACATGTTCTTTATTCCCCAGCATTGAGATGAATAGGATGAATAGAATTTTTTTTCTTCAAACTATTAGATTAAAGCTCTTTTTGAGTAATTGTTTACCTTTATTTTATTTTGTTTTAAATCTTAGACGTTGAGCTTCTACTTTCCTGATTGTGGTAAAGTGCCCCCTCCAGTCCTCATGGTTCAACATGTATCTTTCCGCTATGCAGATGACAAGGTAACTAATAGTTTCTATTTGGCTGTTAAGTGAGTGTTTGCTACACCATTATAAGCCTACCAAGTAAAGCTGGAAATGGGCCCAAGTGAAGCTAATCAAGTACTTGCAAACAATTTGGATTTGCAAATAAAAGTAGTTAGGAAACTGATAGATAAGTAGTCTTTTGTTGACAATGATAATAGTGACCACATCCCTTTTCACTCATACCAACACAGGCAGCAGCTTGTGGGCCAGCGTTATATCTTAAGTCCCAATAAAACCCATTTTTAATGGTTTTTATGTTTCTCACTCATTCATTATATTTTTTCTTGCTAAAGAATGTGGCACAATTTTTTTTATTTATAGTTCGGTCCATTCTTTTCAAGTTTATTAGAATTCTGTGAACATTGATTTTACATTCAGTACCAAATCTAAAATCATGTTCACATGCAGCAGCTGCAGTTCATATGACACGGTGTGGCCTGCAACATGCATGCTTTATGTATGTGTAACTCTGTTTCCCTTGACAGTATTGGTACTGGAGTAAACAACTGGGTAAGATTCACTTGGGTGATCTTGATAAAATTGAAAGAGAAACACTGTACTATGAGAAGCCAATGAGAGATCTTTTTGTTTTGTTTTCAGCCATTTATCTACAAAGATCTTGATTTTGGGCTAGATCTTGACAGCAGGATAGCTCTGGTAGGTCCGAATGGAGCAGGCAAGTCAACTCTACTCAAGCTACTAGTAGGAGAACTGGTTCCTACCGATGGACTCATAAGAACAGATTCTCATCTTAGGATAGGCAGGTACCATCAGGTGAGGTCAAAGGTCATCTATTCTTTTGAGGGGGCAATTATCTTGAGCATAAAATGTTAGGCTAGGAAACTTCATATGAATGAAATTAATCATCAGATTTGCATTTTATATTCGCTGTGAATTTGTAATCAGAGTATTTCAAGTTCTGCAGAACTTTAAATTTAGCTGAAGACCTAAATTAATGGTTGGAAGAAGACATTTATGAAGTTAATACTTTTTATCATCCTTTACTAATGAAAGCCTTCTGTTTTCCGGATCTGCATCTTAATCCGTAATTTCAGAGAATTTTTATATTTTGATTTCCCTTATCCTTTGCGCCTTTCTGCAATTGAGAATTTTAGTCTAAAGAAATGTTGCTATATTATAGAATATTTAAAGTTCCAGTAAAATATGCTGGTGTTGTAAATTGGTAGACAGGGACAACAATTTTGTGAATAACTTGACTGTCTAAAGATAACTCGTTAACTTGACTGTCTAAAGATTTCTTTCTTTCTGAACATTGGGAGAATGATGACATAAAAGGCCGAATTACAGTGACCTTTGACCTTTGTGTTAAAGGTAACGATGACAACAACAGACCGAAGCGAATTAATCTGACTCCCAATCATGAAAGCTGAATCCTTTTTTTCATTCTGCTTTGTTTTGCATTGTTCCAGCCAATGAGCAGGAATCTCATTTCAAGAATCATTCGAGCATAAAGCCTCATTAGTGATGAATTTACCTGTTTTCTTTTGTCATCTCTCTGTAGCATTTACAAGACCTGTTAGATCTCGATATGAGTGCCTTAGATTGGATGTTCAAGTGCTTCCCAGAGATCAAGGAACGAGAGCAAATGAGACGAATTATAGGACGGTACGGCCTCACAGGCAAACAGCAGGTATGTTGAGATAGATCGGAGGACGGTACAGCCTCATGCGTCATAGTCCTAACATTTGTCAATAATCTCAACCACAAGGCAAATATCAGATATATTCACTTACTTTGGGCTAGACCTCCCATTGTGATGTCGTTTGATTGTTATTGTATGGATAGACAAAACTTGTGTGATCTATGCTATCTTTCTCAGATATGTCCAATCCATAACCTATGTGATCTATGTTATCTTTCTCAAATATGTCCAATCCATAACCTTTGTGATCAATATTATCTTTCTCAGATATGTCCAATCCGTAACTTGTCTGATGGTCAGCGTTGTCGGGTAATCTTTGCGTGGCTAGCATGGAAGTGCCCTCATCTTCTGCTGCTTGATGAACCTACCAATCATCTTGATATTGAGACCATTGATGCCCTAGCTGAAGCCATTAATAGCTTTGAAGGTGGTCTAGTGCTCGTTAGTCACGACTTCAGACTTATCAACCAGGTTAGTCTTTCCTCTCATTCATTCCTCAGAAATGCAATTCTTTTCTTCAAATGAGTACTATACAATCAAGAAAATGAAGCGCAAAGGTTGGGGTACTTTTTCTGACTTTCTAAAATACCTATCCAAAATGGAAATTTGGTTGTGTAAGAGAATGATGCCTACCTAGTATGGTTTATTAATCATCATGGGATATAGCAATTTTACAACAATAATTTTTTCTCAATTGACACAAAAACATAGTCCTTATTGCTGTAGTAGATCTTTGTGTATTGCTTCAAATCTATTAATGCATATTACTTAATCAAGTGATCAATTATGTCATGAACAGCTCAAAACTTCACCACATATCTGTTGAAGTAATGATGTATTTGTGATGGTCTGGGTGTGTTAGAAACAAGACTGGAACCTCATAATGATGTATTTGTATTTACAGGTTGCGAAGGTGATATGGGTGTGTGAGAAACAGACTGTAACCCCATGGGAAGGTGACATCATCTCGTATAAGAGCGCCCTCAAGAAGAAGATCCTCAAAGCACAGGCGAAAGCTGCTGCAAAGTCCAGTGGCACAAAATGAGGTGGACCAGCTTGCAACACAGGGCTAAAATTTGTGGCACTTCAGTCAGTTTACAAAAGTGGCAAAAATGAGCTGGGGATACCGATAGTTGTTGCTGAAACACACAATTCAGTTTCTTTATACAAGAGAATTCAGACCACCATTCCCATTGAAAAATGCTGTTATTGCCGAATATTTATTATAGATAGGATACTAAGGGGTTGTTGTTCAACAGTTGTAATTGATCGCAAGTTGCAGATGATCGGAACTCAAGAAAAATCATTTTATCATGCACGACTGGTTCGAAGCGCAGTCCATGCCCGAGAAAATAAGCGTTGCAATTTGCAACTGATTTGCAGTTGATTTGTGATCAATTGCAACTTTTGAATAAGACCCCCTAAATCATACACGATACGTTGTACTTACATGTACAAATGTATCTGTGTTATTTCAATTTTCATGAGAATCACATCATGAAGAAATGATTATTTTGTACAATTTGTTTTCACATACCATGTATGGAACAGCTACGTTTTTAACTCATCTAAAAACCTATTTCTATGAATATCATTTTTATGAAATAAAAAAAGAGCTTGAGCTTTCGATCCTAGCAGAATCTTAATCATAAGCAAAATGACAGAGAAATGAAGTGAACACACAAGTATATAGAAAGAGCTAAACAGGGAGGTGGAGTGAAAGAAAAGAACAGGATGTGAGGGGCCCCTCACATCCTGTTCTTTTCTTTCTGTCTTGTGTGTTCACTTCATTTCTCTGTCATTTCATTTTACTCCACAGCTCTCCATTATCGGATAAGCAGTTTCAGCAGTTCTCATTATTTAATATTATTTTTATTATGTAAAACTAAAATTGTAAACTTTTGTTTTTAAAAATCTAAAAATGATGAAATATATTTATTTAATTACATGTATCTCGAGTAATGAATTGGTATGCTGATGCCAAAATATATATTTTTCAATTTTGCTGACTCGTCAAATTTATTTTGAGTTGTTTACACAATACCATGCTACTGCAGTTTAGAAGATTTTAGGCCTTAGATATTCATGGAGATGGAATCCCTCACTGTACTAGAACAATTTAACTTTGATGTTAAAATCTGCTACATCACTGTTGGGTAAAAATACTTTGAATATTAACAAATTATAAAAAACTTATGATGATGAATGCAACAATTTACGTTGATTAAAATTGATGTTTAATATGGATTGTTACAACTGTTCTTGGATACTGAGGTCCTGCTTCTGATGCGTAACTTGCTGAGTTTGGAATGTGGTCTGGGCTATGAGATTATATAGGGTGCCCTTCTACAAACCAGCAGAACCCTTCTAGTCAGCCAAAGAATAAGTTGTACACAGAGACTCTCATTACTTTGACGTTTTTATGTTTGAGCAAATAGTTTGAAAACTCACTTGCATGACCAGGCAACTGGGGAATAAAATCATGTAGCACCCTAGTCTTATAATTGCAATCCCGATAAGAAGAAACACATTTTTTTAAGAAGAGGTGAAAATTGAATTTTAGATTCCATTTATACTCTTTATATTCTTGTATTTATATATCTAATACAAATACAATTGCCCAACCCCTAAAAGAAATAATGAAGAAAAAATATCAGATTGAGAACGAAAAAAAAAAACGAAAGAAATTTGAAATTGATCCCCTTCCCCCCCCCCCCCCCC
>BQKZ01006666.1:0-56514 GCA_036244855.1 Temnopleurus reevesii | reverse complement strand
TTCACATTAATATCTTCGGCCATAATTAGCATCTTGAAATATGTTTCAAATATTTAAACGACATCTGCCTTGCAATAAAGTAATTGGAAAATTACTGAATAATGATCAAAGAAAGTTCAGTAAATGTTCATACTCTATGTGTCTTCCATTTAAAAAGTAAAAATTTAGCAGATTAATAGAGTATGAACAATAAAGTAAAATATTTATGAAAAGGCTATGGCACTTCATGAATAATTCTTTTCTAATGATTTTCATTAAAAAAAGTTTGGAGCAAAGTTGTTCATTAGAATAAATATGCATAGAATAGAGCAAATCTTTATAAATATAATTATACAGAACTACTTGTTTTATGATATGACAAAGTAATAATCTCATAATATAATTTTCCAAATCCTGTACTTTTTATTTCTTCCACATCACTCAAAATATGGATATTACTTGTCATTTTTAACGAAATTTTCATCCATCAATTTTCGGGAATTGACCCACCCCTCAGACCCCTTGGTGTGTCAATTTCCTATGACAAGTCTCCCACCGAGAGAATAAAACCTCAAATCTTTGTTGCACTTGAACAAAGAAAAATAATTGGAACAATTTTGAAATATATCCTGTCTTTGATGATAAACTGTGACGAAAGTTTATCAAATTTTTGCACATTGTTTGTGTACATTTTAATGAAATACAAATTAATATCAATGATTAACTTTTTTGCCAACCACATTCATTTTCAGTCAAAATATTTGGAGAATTATTTCTCCACTCTCAAAGTCAAGAATAAAATGAATTGAATTCAATCCATGTTTGAGCTTCATTTAGTGACTATGCATTATGCCTTATATTATGGAATAAGAATTTGTAAAATAGTTCCGATTGTTGCCATTTTCCATATTTGTTTTTCAACTTCAAACTTTATTTCCTACTTCAAGTAATTAAAACATAGATATATAAGTATTCACAAAACAATTATAAAAACGTATACATTACAAATATATACATCAAACATAGTTGATTATAATGAAACAACGCATTCATTTGGGGGCTTCGTGGATGTACAGCTGACCAAGTAGCGGATGAATACATTCGTAGGCCCACAATTTGCGCAGGCAAGCAGCTGCTACAGTATGCACAAACCACAAGGCATTCGACCAGTATTCCTACCAAAAACCAGTGGCTCTATTTTGACATGGAGTCTATAAGAATCGCCTTTATGAAAGGTGTTACTTTCACGATGCCCTATTACACTTTGATAAAGAGACCCCAATTTGTGAAGTAGCCAGGTTTTATATTCACACGTTTTTCACATGCTCCTTGTAGAAAATGTATAGCTCTGTATAAAATTGATAAAATTTCAGCTGTTTTGGTTTTAGAGAATGACTGTGGGAATGAGCTAGTTTCCCAGTGACTTACATGTAGGTGACAGAAAAATTGATATCATAACCTACATCCCTTTTCGTTGCCTATAACCAAAACAAAACCTATGAAATATTAATATCCATTAATAGACCTCCATATCAGTATGTGTGCAACAGAACCTCAACATTTTTTTTTAGTAAGTATTGTAGTGAAGAATTACATGGAAATCACCAGCTCAGTGGCATTGGAATGCTTTCATGAAATAGGTTTTTTGAGGGGTAGGCAAATATGTGGGGACAATAGCTTGCCCCTCCAAAGGTAATTTAGTGACACAAAAATTTACCAGCTCCTCTGTACTGCATGTGGCATATTTATCCTCTCCTACAAGTGCACAATGTGGATTTTTTAAAGGTTTTTTTTTTCCATCTTTCATTAAATTTGCTTTCAAATGGGTGTTTCTGAAGAATTTAATTCCCCATGAATTTGATTTACATTTGCAATTAATTGTACCCGTATTAACGAAAATAATATCGCAAATGCTAGATGAAAGAGCACGAAAGTGCATTTATTTCAGAGGCCATTGTGCAAAGTATGAAATCATTTGTCACTTGTCAAAGCCAATGGAACCAATTACCACTCTGACTGGAAAATTGGAAAACTCATCACTCACTTTATACTGTACCTGAACTTGTGAATGACTGGTACGTTAGAGTATTTTCTCATGTGGAACCAGCTGCATAAATTTGATTTGATGAAGACGTTGATGTACATGTACATGTTACAGGACCATTTGCCAAAGCACATTTACATCTACATATACATGTAGTTTAATTTTCTAAGAGATGTTGGGTATAATGTTGTCAATATTACATTGATAATGTACATGTACTTCTGCCAAGTGCTGGCAACTCATACTTCTCTGTATCATGTAGTCACGAATAAGAAAATTACATCGCACTTGTATGCGCATTTACATATATTTGTATGTATACACACTGTATATAGCTACAAAAATAATAATTAGGGTTTGCATGTATCAGGTTTAATTACATGTAGTTCACATAGATACCATCAACATTCATTAGCTGCGAGAATTCATATTCAAATCTAAGCTAAAAACATGGAAGGGGAGACTATTTTGGTCGGCGGCAATGTAGTTTTGGTCTTGGTGTGTGGTAGACATGGCTGACCCCAGTGTTTGGGGTTTTAGACGGTGTGAAATTTGAACATTTGTGCAATCTACACTCAGGAATGTGCTTGGACTACACTGCATTCAAAATGTATTTGTAAGTGCTCACAAACATGTGTAGGCTATATATCTGCCATTCGTTTCTAAATTCCAATTCAATTTCAAGTGTAATTTGAAAGGAGTTCAGATGAAATATTCCAAATATTATCATACTAAATGATCCTTTATTTCTCACTGTAGGTGTTCTGTATGGAAATCAACTATAACAACAATCCAATTTAATAGTCGAATTGTTGCACAAAGTGATGTTTAATTCCTTAACACTTCCAGATCTCCGCTATATCCTACAAAACAATTCCACACGTGTGCAGACTGACACGGAATGCTTGTATATCTATTTAAAAAAAAATGATAGATTCGATAAGTTTATTGCCGTAGCCAGTCGAGTGAGAATTCAGTCTGATTAGAACACAAAGAGAAAACCAATGATATTCTGAGCATAATACAGAAACCCCACCAAGCATTGACCTGCGTTTGAACAGCGGACTAACTCCTAAAACCACCTGAAAGGGTGCTATAGGGCCCTATTCTTCCTCCACCCTTTCAATCCAGAAAGCCGCTAAAATAATATTTTATTCTCCCTCCCATGATCCATACCACTGAGCACTATGTACAGTAGATGGAGATAATCTTTAAATCTTGTTGGATTTTTTTTAAAGAGTGACCCCAGTGAATTTTACTGACCTTCTCTTATAAAGTCAATGCCATTTGTCTGTTCCAACAATACAGACCTATTATGGATTTAGAGGGATGAGTGTGAATTTTGACCATTTCAAACCCTTTATTCATATTTTGTGACAATTCAAATATGTGTTTTGATACAGTTTATCCCCTTTGATGTTTGTCCAAAATGATCCTTTTTTTTGTTAGGAGATCTGAATGGTAACAACAATATTAGTGGTAGACCCTATAATTTTATTGCTGTTTGGGGAGAAAAATAAGATTTTTAGTAACTATAATTTTTAAGTTTCTTGGTTTTACATTTTCATAAAATTTGGCTTTTGTTGGGTTACTAAACATTTTCACTTCACCAATGAGTTTCCCCATGAAATATACATGTACATGCATGCTTGCAATTTTACCAAATGCAATACTTCTTGTACGGCTATAGTGGACAAGTACGTGTATGTATATTGGAAATCCAGTTACCGGACAGCATGGTAATACCGCACGCGTAATGAAATTGCACACCCACAGAATTATGTGTGCCAGTCGAAGTGGAGCAAATTACGGCAAATGTGAACTGTTTTGAATGATGATGAGGTCTAAAAACATTTACATGTATAAAGTCTATATTCGTAACTGTATTAATAGCAGCAAAAAATTGATTAAGTTATTGATTATGAAATTATAAAGTGTCCGGTGACTGGATTTATCAGTATACTGCGTGTACTGTAGTAATTCTTCATGGAGTTCAGATTTGACCATAAATTCAAGAAAGGTGGAAGATTTTTCCCCTGAACCTCTGGGGAGGAGGATAAGGTGTGATGGGGTATGCTCTCGCTCTCGTAAAGAACCAAAGCTTTGGCTATTTGGTTACCACCCCAGGTGTAGAATCTTGAGTCGACTTGATTGGCAGCTAGTGACAGAAATGGACGAGATGGAATTATTTCTTTTCTCACACCTAATATCTTTGCTCGCACTCGCGCTTTTGCCATTTGTTTAGTGTGCAAATGATGTCGTTTCTCATAATCCATATTGTATGAGTTTATTTTTCCTTAGGCAAGGCAGGTCTTGGAAGAAATGGAACGACACCCTCTCTTATTTTTTCTTTACCCCCAATGCCATGGCACTCAATTGATGTTGTTTCCCATATTTCCACATTTCCCATCGAAGTTTAGGCTTCTTTTGGCGGTACTTGTCAGGACATACCGGACATCTATTCTGCTTTAAATGTTTCAAGACTTTACAATGCCTGGTTAATGTTGGACAGGGTTACTGTACTCCAGAAAGTTAACCTGTTGGCTTTCAATGGGACAGTGCATGTACTGCTGTAGTTATCCCTATCTTTTTTTTTTCATTTTAATGAAAATCATGCTGACTTTTTGAAAAAAAAGTATTTGATACAATACCCCTCAAAGAGTCTGAATCCACATTCACTTTTTGCCAAATTTCATAGGTATGAAGACTCACCGGTTTATTTAAAAATATTCAGAATTCTTTTGTTTCTCTTGACAAAAGCCTTTGCCAACCTTTATGATTGTTTTGGAGGAGAGATGTATTTAAAAGATATCCTTAATCTGATTGAGTTTTTCTTTCTTTTCTGTAGATAAAAAGAAATGTTTCCTGTATACTGTCACATGTGAGTGTGTATTGTATGCAGATTTCATTGAAGTTGTTATTGAAAAAAGCTCATCGTAAGAAAGAAAAATTCATCCACAATTTGAATCCACAATTTTCTTTACCTTGCATTGCTAAAATATTAGAAATCACATGGGAATATTATGAACACAATACAGCAATTCTTGTAATCTCTTTGTGTAGTCTTAAATCTGGGCTTGGTTTTATCCGTGGCTCACACACCTAAGTGTGCATTTCACTCCAAGTAAGGCGGGCAAGATTGCCCGTTCTCGCATAATATTTACTTGCCTAGCCGACCTTATGCCCACTTGGGCTATATGAAGTTGTGTTTCTCCCAAGGGGTGAGTGAAGTGAAAAGCTGTCAAGTCTTTTCCACCGAACAATAGTCACCAGTTGAGCCCAATATTATGGGGTGTGGGGAGAATTTGGCAATTGGAATATACAATGTACTTCAGACTTGAATGTAAACAACTTTAAACGGATTCAAAGTCTGCTCCCAGTTATTTATTTTTATTTCATATTTTTGAGAGCTAACACTTTGAAATGGAGTATTTGTTCCCTTCCCCATCATATGTTGACAATCTTTTGCCCATGATCATGTAAATTCCAGAAAATGTGAAACTTAATTGTTTCCTTTATCATATTAAGTTGGGACTACAAATGTCTGATGTTCGAATAAATTTGTTCAAGTAAAAAAATACGCCTGGCAACATCTGCTTGTTACGATCAATATTTAACACTTGAATTTTATATCTGACCTAGTAAAAATACTGCATACCCAGAAAAATTCTCTCTTTTGCCACGGGCACGTGTGATTATGCCATTTTCAGGTGCTTAATATTGGCGGAGCCTTCTGCTCTTTTTTGTTGTTGTTCTTTTATTTGATTTATACTCCTAATTTGATAGCTCGTTGAGAACAAGTTTTCTAATATTATACAACCCTTTTTCCTGCTACGCATGCATACAAGTCATAAGAATCCTCTTTTCAAAACAAAGGCAGGCATTAAATGTTTGAAAAAAAATACACCAACATGACTTTGAAAAATAACAATAGCACTTACGGGGCCTACCAACATATTTCAACATATATGATAAATGAAAACAAATGAAAAATTGAAACATATATTTTTAATTTGAACGGTATACATGTAATAAGAAATGAGATTAATTAAGAGAGAACGAGAGACATATTATATCGCAGTGTTTAGAAGCGTCAGCTATTTTCTTCAAAATGCAGCGAAGATAGAAGACAATACCGGTAGACAAATAGATCCTATTGAGAGTTGCTCGACCGTTATTTTCGAACGCTATGACAAGGTTGCGTGTCCTATTCAAGCCAAATGCACTGGAAGAATTTTCAACACACCTCCTCCAGCCAGCCCCTATGTTTTTCATAAAATTTCTAAATGAAAGGAGATATTGTCTGTTGCAGTGATTGCAATTGTACTTTTGCTGGGTTATTATTTTTAGAAACGTCATTTGAAAGAATTGTAAAAAGAAAAACATGGGTGGAAGAGAAAGAAAGGCTAAAAGTTCTTGCGAAGATTGAGTTTTAGTAGGGGCTGTAGGAAAGTTTGTTTGGTTTAGACGTTTGTTTTGTGGGAAAAGCAAGCAAGAACGGTCTCAAATCTAGTTGTTCGTACAAGAGTTCTTTCTGTTGCAGAATCCATGAGTCTTCTTTCTGTACAAGTGGATGCCATTTTTCTATGATATTCTACTTTTGCATTTCAACATTTTTTTTGCCTACATTTGTTTTTGGTAGGCTATACTTTTGTAAGGGGGGAGGGGTCTGTACATGTATATTTCTTCCTGAAGAAAATACATGTTTTTAGATATTTTATGCCAATTTTGTATTACAGTATTTTCTATTGATGGGTGAGAGATAACACCTTTTTTCAAAGAAAGATTACAATTTCTACAAAAATCTTTCACAAACCCTCCCATATAAAAATCAATAATGTATTGTAATTTGCCAACAGCCAATGCCCAAAGCCCAGCAAAGTAAACACATATCAAGAATAGAAATATGAAATAAAAAACAAATTACTCTAATTTTACCCTAATTTCCATACCTTTTTCATGACGAAAAAGTGGCATTTTTTGTTCCATTTCCAAAGCTAACCAGTTAAAACATTTTCCCACAACCGGGAGATGAAAATTGTAAATGCTTTGACTATGGTGTGTACAAATGTTATTGATTAAAAGAATAATTGCATAGTTTTCTACTTCATCTTCTGAAACAGAGTGTGACTTCAGATGTGCCATGTTGCGTGTCGCTTTTCTGCCGTCGCGAACGCAAGTCATGCTTTCCGGAATTTTTTAACCCCTCTCTGACTGTAAACCCCCATTCATTACTTGGCTTTATGAGGAATTTTATGATGGTGGTATTGAGCATTGTAAGCAGACTCTGGAAAAATAGCCAGAGGCGAATTTGTGCTCATGAAAATCGGGAGAGACAGACAATGGATATGGGCTTTTGAACCATACCAGATTTTTTTTTTCATTTTCAATTTTTTGAAAGATTAAAATGGAGTCGAGCTCTTCTGCACGCAATCTCTCAATGAGGATAGGACATACATAGTCACTATTCATGGTGCGAGAAGAGAAGATGAAAGCAGCATTATTATTAAAGATGAACATCATTAGAAAGAATATGATTGAATGAATGATATATTATGTTGTACAGCTATTCAAATATTGGAAAAAACATTCATGAATGCCCATTTTCAAACCTACATGTAAAACAACTCCATACAGTGCTTGTATGCATTTATGGAAGTACAGGGATGTATGTGCAGTAGATTTTGGTGGTGTACAGTGCAAATTGATATTCTTTGGTATCTACCTGTTATCGCTCTGAAAACTTGGAACAATAGATATGGCCCAATTTTCCCACTATGATTCAATTGTCTTTTGAAGTATTATTTTAGTGATAGTTCATAAGATTTGCATTGTACAATGTAGCCTACATGTATGTAGGGCCTATACAGTATGCGTAGAAGGATACATGTAGATTTGGGGGATTTACTTTATCTGCAGGTTTTCACTATATTTTGCAAATTTTTTTTTCCTGACTGTATAATTATATGATATTACAGAGTCCTGAGATAAATCCAAACATTTAAATACCCATTTTTAGAATACATGAATGTACACAGTATGTTTATGTAACTGGTATATTGTACCTTTTGATCTGCAGTATGTACTTTACACTCTAGATGTGCATGTACAAATAGTTTGCATAACTTTATATTAACTTCAGATGTCATCAATCCATGATACATGCATTTGAAAAAAACAATACAAAATAGGCATATTCTTTTACACAATCAGATTGTGTGCATTAATTTCTGCAGAGTGATAGCCTAAATCTATTGTTTTGACTGACAATATATTTTCAGTACAAAACTCCATACAAAAATTGTAGGAGCATCAAATTTATCATGTACAGTACATATGTATGTAATGACACATTATATTCTCATTGAAATAAAGCAAAATCAATATTGAATTTAACAATTCTATATTTAGTTTTTGACACATATTCAGATTTTAGGGCATTCTTTGATATTTAACATAGTGACCAACTGAACTCTTTTCTTTTAAATTAAGCTCTTCCCAAAAGAGACAAATAGATAAGTACATGTACTAAAGACCAATTATTTCTCCCACACATTCAGATTCCTCATCTGTGATTCACCCACAATTTTACTGCTTGATTTCAAGAAACCCTAAACCATCTACATGTAAACCATCTCACGTTGTACCTAAGAATTTATCAGCTACTTGCCTCATCCTTTGATTGCACCTATAAATGAGCAATTAAGAACACCATCAAAATACTTCACCTGGAATCTGTGTACAATATTCTGGAAGTTGTGCTCAAGCGTTGCTGCGCATCGCTTCTTTGTATATTGAAAATCATTGAAAGGTTACTGACTTTGAGATAAGATCAGTCTAATGATTTTCGAAGGAAGGTACAATTTATACCGAATAAAGCAGCAGAGTGAACAATAAATGTTCCTGATTTTGATAGTAATGTAGTAAAGCTCAAGTTTTCCTTTTTTGTATTCGTGCCATACCATCCAAACAAATTAAAACTTATTGATCAATTTTTGTGAAATTGGCTGGTAACATTTTTATTGCATATTGGTAAAATAATTCATGTTTTCGAGATGATAATGGTTGGCCCCATTTTTCTACAACTTTGAAAATCCAGTAACATTTTATGGCTTTTTGTATAAATGGGATATATTGTAATAAAAATGTTTATTGGTTCAGTAAAGTGCACCTGCCCAAATCAAAGTTGTAATAATTTGACATTTACATAATTTAGAGTATGAGTTTCCAGTGGAGTGAGGGAGGGGGGGGGGGGGGGGGCTGAAAATTGAAGTTTTCAAGCACATTGATACTATGAATACAGATTTTAGTGTCGACCATACCAAGAACTCTTTTTATCACCTTCAATTGTAACTATTTTTTCTCATTTTCATCACTGTCCCTGCACTTGAGCCAACCCCATACAGTGCCTCCATGTTTGTTTTGATATGAAAAGACCTGTCTGCTCATCAAAGCATTCGCTTCCATTATCCCCAGCGCTTTTCATATATTTAGGAAAAAGGTATTTGTTTTGGTATACTTTTGTATTCACACCAGGTACTAAAAAACTTGGCAAAGGCGCCATATAATCTGGATGAAATAATTGGACAGTTTTGGATAACCTTCCTTTGTAATCTCTGCGCTGCCATTGGTCGCGGGTGAGGCCGTATTCATTCCGAAAAGATCTCTTTTATTGCAAAAATATTTACAAAATCAAATGCTTTGGCCGCAAGGAGAGCTGTTTTGGATGACTAAATAGCGAATATATTTTTATTGACCTTTCTTTATGAAAAGATAGATGTGCATATTTGCACTCAATATTAGTTTAAAGTGGTCAACTATGAACTTGGAAAGCAATATGTTATAATATGTGGTCTACAAATTTTATCTAAATCTATTCTACAGCCGTTGCATCAATGCAGATATATACACATATACCTCAAGCAGTTCTTGATTAGAATTCTATTTAACAAGAATGCTTATGAGTTAGGAAAATAACTTAAAATGACGATCTATGAATACTTTTCTGATTCTACTAAAATTTTCACAATGAACTAAATTATATTGTTGGAGAAATTAATTTTTTTTTGGTTTTTGTTGATCATCTATCACACAGACTACTCATCAATTGGTTATTTTGGCCAATCCTGATTTAGAGTGTATAGTAGCAATGTATAGGAAAAATTGTTGATGTTACAAGCAGTAATAAATACAGTTTTAGTTTCTATACCTTTTTATCATTCAAATTCAGAATGATCTAGATTTACTGAAAAAGTTTGAGAGAATACAAAATAAATGTACATGCAGCAGTGTATGCACACTATCTTTTGTTACATAAAACATATTTGTTTTCCTAACATTGGCTGAACATGTAACAAATATACACAGCTTATAAAATAGGAACAATGAAGATAAGACTAATTTGAACAATGTAAACTACATGTACACATATTCAAATGTACATTATGATGAAATCTAAACATGATAACGAACAACATTATCTAATTATTTTACATTTAGGCAGCTGATGGGGAAGGACAGTCGTCAATGACAGAGTCGTTTTCTTTACGTTTCACATGCATGTCTATGACACAGAAATGAAGATGTCATCACAAATTGTTTACTTTGGTATATTTGAATTTGTGAGAATATCGAAAAATCGCTGTGTGTTTTATCCGACGGAGGGGCAAATGTGAAGATGGGACAGTTTGTTTTTCTCTCTGTAATATACAGTCTTGTGTATAGTACTATTCACTGTATTTGAGTTAATTTGGGTATAGTTTGTTTTTGCCAGTTACACTGTTCATATTTGTCTGTGGTATGAGGTGATTTCAAAAGGGACACCCTTACACCTAAAATATGATCAGTTTCAGTCAGACATGTACAGGGTGTATATGCCTGAAGTTCAATACTTTGTTTCTTAGATGTATATTTTCAATATTTTCAATGTCTTTTCTATGTGCAGGATTATTTCATCCAACCTATTACAAGTGGAGATAATTCTTGTGTGAAATTTTAATGACACAAGTCATTTCATAGTACCACAGCAGAAGAAATAGTTCATTTTGGAGGTGATTGCTTCATTTTAAAACAACCATAAATTATATCTACAATTGTTGGGACAATGTATAACTCAACCAATTTTTTTAACTCTACAAAATCCCTTTCTTTAGGCAGACTCACAAGCTCTTTTCTTAATACTCACATGTGGTTACAAATATGTTAAGCTGTCATATTCCCTTAAAAAAAGGGGAAAAAAGGAAGAAAACGGAATGATCGAATAATCCCAAGCATTAACCTATCAAGGACTTTACTTCCACATAATAACTAAAGTGGATAATACCTTGAAAACTGATGAAAAAGTTTCTTCGCCGAATGTCCTGACCAATGTAACACCTTTTTCGGTAGGTTTATAGAATAAACCGCGGAGGAAATGAGTTTGGAATAAAACCTATTTGGAATGTTCCCTTTCAATACTACTTAAAGAGCTCTGCGCTTTTAAACCTTTTTATTTAGACATTAAATGTTTTTACATGCAGATGGTCAGCTGTCTGACAGTTAGGCATATGCAATTTTACCTTTTCTCTTTTTCTCTGTCATAATTTTTCGATCTTCAGTGATGTACATGATCGATATGTTAGTAAATATTCTTTGAAATATCATAAACCCATGTAAATTACACTTCTCCATCTGTATTTGATGCTGCATTGCTGAATTCATAGTATGTATGCTGTTAGGTTTTGACATAGGCCTAATTACTTCCATATAAAATCTTTAAAGATATTGAGATCAGTTAATTTTGCTTTGAATGAGAATAGGGAGAGGGGTCAGAGAAATGGGGTCACTACAATTACTTTCTAGTGCATCTAACTTTTGAATCTCCCTTTTTTAAGAGACTGAAGTTTATAGATGAATGAAGTAATTTGTCAGTCCTCATAGCGCCAAATAAAGCACAAGATAGCTATATTCCCGCACTCAACCAGCATGAACTTTTATTCAGATTTATACAACCCAAACAAATTAAATGGAGCATAATCTATCCTTGATTCTTCAATTCTTATCTAGAATAAATAACTAGGACAGCTCCTTTGTCTACAGTGGGTAATATAACAATAGTCCCATTGGTAGTTTCTTTTGATGGTAGGCCCTTTTGTTATCAATGAGGAGTTTACTGCCATTAATCAGCATGAGATACTTCGATGCAATTGATTACACAGTCTGATGTAGTCTTAAGTGATTATATTGTCCTTAATATCCTTCGCCAACAATAAACACATCATTATATCCTCAACTTTAAAGTCATGTGAAATGTCAATATAGGGGTAAATTATACCTGGAATCTTTACAAAGTGGTTTGTTGTAATACTTGACTTGCTCAATATTCCCATGAAGTGCCCACTGATCTGCAAATATCCTAATTGTGCAGGTGTATTATTCTAAATTGTCACAGTAAGTTGATAATGCACTAGATAGGGGCAAAAAAAAAAAAAAACCTGCGTGAAACATATTACGGGAAAATTTGATAACGTTTTCAAAGCAATCCTTAAAACTGCCTGCATATTCAACAAAATATACTAAGGAGATTTGAGTCATCTCACATTCCATTTCCTTTGAAAAAGCAAAAAAAAAAAAAAATCATATAAATTTATTTCATCAAAGTGATTGATGAGATGGATATGAAATCAAGATTACATGAAAATTTGAAGAGGAAGAATATTATGTTGGATGACCCTGACACTTGAGCCTATACCTAATAGACAAATATTGGGTCCCTTGTTGCCTTTTAGAAGACTCAAAGTTCATTCCCCACCCAGATTTGAAAGTGAACAATTTGAACAAAAATCTCAGAGTACAGCCGTATGTGTGTGCTCAAGGACTAGAAATACATGGGTATTATTATGTTACCAAATTTGATATTGAACCAAGTTCTATCCAACTCATTGCTAATAGTCAATGCAAATAGAGGAACGAAACAAGGGCTCTTGACCTGAATGTCTGTTTGAGAAATAATAATAATAATAATAACTTATGCTTATATAGCGCATAATACAAGGGTCTCTATGCGCTTAACAAAATAGAAATATGATTCAATATTTTCAGCAAAGTACTCCTCTTGGTCTCTGTGGGCTGTTTGACAAAGTAAACCATCCTTATACATGTACATGAATGTTAAATCAATATGATGTGTTATGCTCAACCAAATATTATTCAAAATGATATGTACTTAGTAACCATTGATTTGTTCTTGATTTTGTTGACATCTGTCACAGAGAAAGAAGAAAAGCATCCCGGAGGAGCAGGTAATATGCTTACGAAAGCCAAAAAAAAATTATTTTCAGCAACCATGATTGAGCTGTATTTTATCTCATCGTATTTCAGGAATATAGTCATTACACCGAACGTCATTGTCATTCATTTCAAGACATTTCATGATCCATAAAAAGGATGGTTAATCCAAAATGTAATAATTGGTTGAAAAAAAATATCTTGCAATTCATATTTCTCAATGGCCATCTAAATACATGATTATATTCATTCATGACTGGATTCATGGCGTTTCCAATTCCTACAAACAAGAATGAATTTACACTTTCCAATATCCATTCCTTTTGCCATCTCATTATTTTTCATAAACACTGAATAAATACTCATAAAGACTGTACAATCTGTACACCGCATATATTCTCTATGCAGAGTGCTCAAAAAGATTTTAAACTTGCTTTACACTGACCATCATGAAAGTATATACACACATATGCTATACACATATATACACACATATGCTACTCTGTCGATATGTATTTGAAAAAAATTCTTCTCCATCAGTAACAGTGATGGATGCCAATTTAAGTGAGCTTGGTAACGTATCCTTGCGAAATTTACCAGGTTACGACAAATATTTGCCTCTTTTTGAACGAAATGATTCATTTGTGAGGACTCATGGGCTAAAGTCATGGCCGGTAAACAATAGACCACGGACAATGTTTGAATCTAATTGGTAAATGGTTTTGGGAGATCATTTACTCTCTTCTTTTGTTCGGAAGCTGGTCGCAAGCCACACGAACCTGGATCAATAATATCTAATGACTGGTAATTATGTCAAATTACTGAGGGGAAAAGAAATGATGACTGATGAAAGTTAAATATTTTGCAGTGCGTGAATCGACCCGTTTCATTTACAGAAGAATAAAACATCTATGTAAAAGCGTGACTAAGTTACAAAATGTACTATTTTTTCCACAAATCAATAGAGTTGGTCGTTTGAGGACAACTAAACAACTTTTTCTTTGGGGGGGGGGGCTAAGAATGGAATTGGTTCGAAAATTATAGCCTTTCATTTCCATGGCTCTTTTTAAAATACGTGTATTAAAGTTTCTGAAGCCAATAAACTAATTTCAGCTTGATCAGCACGTTTATTCCATATATCTGAACTGGTAATTAAAGTTTATTTAAATTGTGAAATAAAGAATACTTATCCTTCTTTATTAAACATTTAACTCTAATTTCATCAATCATTATTTTTTCTATGAACAAACTGAACAATATTCATGTAGGCGCCATCATTCCTCTTGATTATTTACATACGGATCCATATTTTAATGTTCAGAATTTCATGTTGATCTTTACATGTATACATCATAAGATTTGCAATCCAACATACTATAATAGAAACCAAAGCCATAATCTTGCAACTTATTTATAATGTGTGCAGTCAAGGACAAAATAATTATTTGCAAACTTAAAACACCTCCATAAGAGTTTATTTATCTTTAAATTTTTATGCAAACTTACATTTCAAAGCGGATTTGTATTCATTGCCGAATAAACCCAGATATTGCAAACCGATGGGGCTATATTACTACTCTTTAAGATTATCTTGTGATAGTAATATTTGTTTTCACCTGTCGATCTGCCATAGAACAGGGTTTTCGCCGCCAGATCGTCTGTCCGTAAACTTTATCGGTATTACCCAGGCAAACAGTTATTGCTTGGACTTATAATAGAGGTGATAAGATGGAATTGTTTATAGTCTGTCGATAGTTTGGAGGGCGTTAATTCTGCTATTATCTTTGTGTTCATGCCTTGATATTTCTTTCTGTTGAAGCGAGAAAGACATATTTTTATAGCAATGAGAAATTAATGATGTCGTGCTGAACTTTGCTAACTGATTTAGAGAAAATGATTAAAAGTATGTAAGAATTATTCTTAGTCTTACATGTAGAACAGGAAAGCTCATTTGCAAATGATACTTTTGAATGGTTTAGGGGTTCTTCTGGGTAAAATAAAGAAAAATTACATCTTCATGCTAAATTATTGCCATTAAGGTAGATAGATTTGCACACAAAAAGAAGAGATATACATGTAATTAGCGGGTAAAATCTAATTTAGACGAAGGTTCATTATTGTCTCAAAGTCTTTTGTGACCCTATTGTTATAAATTTGTACCAGGAATTTCCTTTTCTTAAGTAGATGAAACATTCTTTACAATGTATTTCCTTGAACGAAATAATGTAATCTGAATGTCCATTGAAATGTTTATGTCAAATTGTGAAAATATTTCAAGGTATGTCTCTCTTTGTAAGCAGAAACAATTTATTGAAATCAATAGAATATATTTATTTTGTTGGTTAGTTCATGATTGAAATTGCTAACAAATCAAAATTTTCAAGAATTCACCTCTGAAAAGTCTTATCTTTTTTTTCACAGCATCTCCGAAATACAATGCCAATTAGTGTTTATTTATGTTGGGATAAGGCAAGAATTATTTTGATTTAATTGAAAGTTGAAATATTGAAAAATATTCAATATGATTAAAATCTTGCTTAAACATTTCTTTTTTTTTCTTCTGCCAGTCTTCCATGTGGGTCTCATCAGATCTTGCGTTTGATATTAAGTTTGATGTCTGCTATTCATAAACAAATATACAATGTGCTGTCACATTTCTTTGGGATCTAATACCCCCTTTATACTGGGAATTAGGGCGCTTCAGAGGCGCCTCCGAAGCACCCTAACTCCATTTTTAAAAGGGTTATAGATTTTTTAAAGGCGACCTAAAGTTAGGACACCCCAAATCTTAGGGGAATTAAGAATCACTTTTGGGGAATTGTGTTGCGCGAATACACCAGGTACATGTATGTGCGCTGTTTGATGTTTCCATTTATAATCCTAAATCTGGAAGTCTATTTCGCTGTCTGTGTTATTTAAACATACATTGTACAATGAATTAATAGTCGATGAAGCAGTCTTTATTGCTTCCCAAGCTGATTAAAGCAGCTTTTAGAAAACTACTCGGGCAGTGCGTTGTTGAAATAAAATCACTACTTGCCAAACTCAATTCTCAGTCTTATTTTCTACCCCAAATCTGTTCCAAAATAAGAACTAGATTACAAATGTTCAAAAATTTCTGACCAACCAAGTAAGTAATTTCGGGGCATCTCAACAATATGTTTTGCTCCATGAAAGCCTCATCATAGCATGTGAGAGTTGATTAAAATCATGGTACAATTCAGTATAAAATGGGTTATGTCAAAGGACTTACAATTCAACACCTTTTTAGCAATTTTTCTTGACTGTTGCCTGAGGATGTTTACTCTAAAATCTCACTGGCGCTTTGCACAGTTTCAGCTCACTGACTTGAATGATTTAAGGTCAAAGGTTAAGTACATCTCTCAAGAATTATGAGAAAGAATCTGACAGAAACCAATTTTCTGCATTATCACCTCCAGTCTACACATTCATGTCAAATTCTAGATACAAGGATGAATAATGATTATTTTTATGTATGATGTCTTTTGTTAGTATAAACATGAGGATAATGAATTTTCATGCATGATGTGGGTATAAACATACATGTACATTCATGTTGTATTCATGTAAATTCTTAGTTTGTAGATATATATAGTCAATATTTTAATGAATCAAATATTTGGTCGGTTTTTGTTAAGCGAATGGTTGATTGATACTTTTTATATTAATCAAGTATTGTAATCATTCTCCACACTTTTTCTGAATACAAATTTTCATTTAGATTTTCGAAATGAAACCGCGTTTCTACCTGAAGTATCAGCCTTCAAGATAGCTTTTCTAACCACAGTGACGATTGCTTGTGGAAAATATAATTTACTTGTAAGTCCACCCTTGAAATGCTTGACAAGTAATTCATCCACATTGTGTTGCACTCAACCCAGGTAAGGTGAATGGGTACATGGCAGGAAGTTTTCCTTGAAATGCAGCGCTACTAATACATGTACATGTACAGCTGCAATGCTACAGCCATGGTAATTACATTGTATGCCACATTGTACATTGTAGAATGCTTAGGGACGACTGATAAAGTTAGTGTAATAATCGTATAATGGATTTCATGACACTTAAAGTTGTACAGGCTTGCATGATGGATTACCCATCTATCTTTATGATCGACACAATGTATTCATGTACATGTAACATGAATGTTGAACTCAATGGCTCCCAAGACTCATTATTTGACCTAGCTTGACCTTTCTTGTAATAGCATCCCTTGACCTTTGACCCTGTGATAATTTGACAAATTTTCAGATTTGCTCAGACTTTCCAAGTGTGCAGTAGGAAATGTTCTTGCCTTAGTTGAACCCTCTGAGGACCACTAAAATCTATGGGACTTACTAGAAATTTGATTAAGAATAGGTAAATAACTAATGATTTATATTTGTTCCAAAAAATCCTATCAACTCATTACGCGATTTTTCTTAGACAAAATTCGACTTAGGCAGAGTTAACTGATTAAGTTTTTCATATTTTGTGTTGAATGGTTCATACATTTTTAATTTTCTTTCCTATTGTATGTTGACAAATTTCCTTTCCAATTTCACCATTTATTTCTCAGAGGTGGTAGGGTCCACATACAGACCAATAAGGATGAATGATTGCCTTCTGTCAAAATACAAAAATCGTTCTAATCCCCAAACAATATAGTTTGTGGACACTGTCACAATCACTCTGTATAAAACTTCATCAAGACTCTGAAGATTTTTTTTTTCAACAGAAACCTTTTCGGTTTTCCTCTGTCGAAGCTCACAAATAGTTTCAATGGATAAAAAAGTATAAGTTTGTATAGATCTATAGAGTTTCACTGTTTGTGACAAAAGTGCAGAAATGGAGTAAGTTATACTCCTATCGGTAGTGAAAAGTTCATATGAAATTCCAAAATTTTGATGGAGTTATTGAGGGGAGAAGACATTACGTAGGATATAGATGTTCCTATTTTTTTCTTCATTTTGACATTGAAATGTTAAAATTATAATTCCATTTTTCTGGGGGGATATACATGTACGTGTGTTTCTCATACTGATAAGATTTTCATCATCTCCACGAGAAAAACAAACAGCTTTGGTTTCTTTTGACCAAATATGGCAAAATATTTTTTAGCGCTTCTGATGTGTTTGAAGCACACCTGGTATTTTTTTTACCTTAATCAACTAAGTTATGAATTCTGAAATTTCCATTTTCTAGCACCTGAATCGGCCTTAATTGTGTAATTTCTTTGGGCATATTTCCCCTGGGATACCATCTTGTATACTTCCATAGTTGTGTCGGTTACACCTTTGGAAGTTGATCAAAACTTCAATTATTCTGGGGGAAAACATTCAACTAGGCAGCTGAAGAATAAATTTGCTCAGCGCAAGCAGTCGGTAATCATGAGCAATATTCATAACCAAAATTTTTGTTCATCGAGGTGGCAGATCAGACAAAGGAGGGGTTTATCTGGTTTTAAATTGCATTTCTTGGCCCTAAAATTGAGGTCTTGTTTACCCCCGCAAAATAGTGGAAGGTATTTTTTAGTTTTCCCCCAAAAAAATGTTTCATGTCATTTGTGGGAAGTATTGATAGGAATGGGAAATAGAGTTTGAATGACATCATGATTGAAAGTAAATTGAATTATTCTGGTGAACTTGAATATTTTTTTATTGGAAGGAAAATATGTGAAACGTGTTTGCTTGCTCTTCAAGATTATTTTATGTTCTCTTTTCTCTTTCCTGAAGCAGTCCCCTTTTATTCTCTCTCTTGTAATGTAGGCTCACATACATCTCCCCCCCCCCCATGGTATCCCCATCACGTTCTCTGCATATTTCTTTCTCCATTTCTCTCTTCCATCTCACCACTCTTATTCCTCTGCCCCCCTCTCTCCCTTTATTTCTCTCATTGATACACTCTCTTGTTCTCCCTTTATTTCTCACTTCAATGCACCCCCCCCCCCCCCCCCCCCGTATTTTCATCCTGTTCTAAGTATCTCCATCTCCCTCATCTTTAACTCTCTCCCTGTAAGTCTGCCTTTCCCCCACTCCCGAAACTCTTCAAATTGTAACTGTAACATTTTTTTTTTCTAAAATAAATCAGCTCTCAGTCACATTTTGAATAACTTTATGATATCAGTAATCTGCGTAATATCTTTCTCCATTGCCACCCGCTCTGCCCCTGCTCTCCGATGAACCCGTCTGATTACCTCTCAGACTTCTGGATTCCAACCCTGGTTTTTCTCCTCCTTTTCTCTCAAATGTCACCGCTAATGTTGTTTTCCAGGCTCCTCAACCCAGCTCATTCCTTCATGAGTTACCCCTCGTGTCGCCTTTCAAGAGAATCCATCTATGCAGGGGGACAAGATTGGTTTGAATTAGAAGGGGGGGGGGGGGGGGCAAGATGAGACAAAATATTGCCTGTAATCACCACCCCTGGTGCAATGTTTTATGTACATTTCATTTATGTTGTAATGGGGTGGGATTTTTGCTGTGCACTTCGATTAGCAAGATTTTTCGCACCTGTTTTTCATGATGAAATGGTTCGAAAATTATTTTGCCCTCACATTTACCCCCATCTCATTTTCTTTCTCGTTCAGTAAACCCATAGTTTGTGGTAGCCTTGTAATACCGCATATAGGAGTATTGGACAATGTTCAGAATCATCCAGATTTCAGAATCTCTTTACATGGGCCAATAGTTTTCTTTGATTAGTAAATTGATTACAAAATGGAACATGTTTTTACTAGAAACATGTTTCACAGAGGTTTGTTATTATTTAGGGGTTAACACTCGACCACCATAATAATGCGTCCATTCAACCCACATTATACAACCAGAGCTAACCTGCAGTCCCAGACACTCATATATGTGTCAGCACTTGTCTCAAAGACTCCCAGACTTGTAAACCTGATGGCATAAATCTAAATGGCGAACTTGGAGGTTAAAGGGACAGCAATGCCAATGGCAGCGGGTCAGTTAGTGGTCATTTATGATTAGAAGAATGATAGCGAAGAATAAATCAATTTGTGGGGGTCAGCAAAGGTCAGTTTTAAGCTGGTCAGTTTTGGATTTCTTTGTCCTGAGTGCAGGTTTGTAACATGTGTACCTACCTGAAGGTGTCTTGTTACATAGGAACTCTGACTCAGTTTGAAGTTGCTATGGCAACGGTTGCAACTTGAGAGTCCTTTAGTCAAATTGTTATGCATGTAGTTGTATGCTTCCATGGCAGAAATAAAATGGACCCATATTGTAGTGCCTGGGCGAAGAGTGAAGCACATAAAATTGTCTCCCATCGCAGATAAGGAATTGCATGTAGGGATTTTCGGCACAGGGGCTATGTGTTTTTGAAAAAGAGCTTCATTTGAATGTGTTTGTAGCAATATTTACAATAGATTGTCATGGTTGAAACGTAGGCATATTATAACAAAAAGACGTAGAGTCAAGTGCTACACAAAGGCTCTTCCATCGTGCTACACATGATCATACCAAGATAATTTTCTGGCATATTTTCATACACAGATTATCATCATTTTTACGATTATTGATCATCTTATAACATTTGTTCGATAGAGAGGGGAGGGATTATCACATTTTGGGGAGGAGAACCATGCACAAATATTTTTATAAACAAGCGTGCACTTACAAATGTGCCGAGCGGGAGGTATTATCGCGCAAATAAATATTTTCTGTAGAATACAACGAAAAGTTCAAAATAGGATATCTTATAATAATCAAAACCAGGCACAAACAAGAAAAGTACATTTCATCCTAGTCACGCAGCTCCTACTGGGATTACATTCTAAGCTATACATAAATGTACACACAATTGTAAAAGATAGAGGTATACAGAACCTAAAATCAATTTTCCAAAAGATGACTATTGAATGTATTAATTCCACCTGCTTTGACGAAACACAATGTCTCAGATCCTACCATTATTCTAACCAAAAGAGGGCCGGCGAGATCTGAGCGGATTTTGTACAATTATGTTGTTCAGCGGCGCCTTTCGTGTCAAATTAGTGGAAGGAATTTCTCTTTCTCCCTGGGTTTTAGCCAGTCACTCGTAATCCCATCATGGGGGCCTATAAGATTGTGGAGTGGCTCTTGCTGAGTTAGTTGATCTTTTATCCAGATTTTTTTGCTATTTGAAAATGATCATCCATGAAATATGTTTGTCTTTTATTGCAGTGTCTTGTATATGATTTTTGAAAATGAATACTTTGCTAGCCATACCACCTACTGCTTTCGTTATTTTTATTAAAATGTTTTGCGATATAATGCAAAAAAATGGATGATGTTAGAATGGCAATCACATCGCTTTTTTAAGGCTGAATTTGCCTACAAGACTTACAATTGTCATTTTGATGCATTGCATTAGTTCATATATATTGGGTAATTTTTTTCAACATTGAAGATGTATAAAGATGAATGAATGAAAATGCCTAGAGCTGGGTTTACACTTCTTTGATAGAAAAGAAAAGAGGTTTGTGGGTCATCATAGAGAGTAGAAAATAGCTCTTTTTGGTTCCTTATTGGCATTTCATGCCTTGTGATGAAGAATGTTTCAACAAATATTTTTGGCTGCCAGAAGTTAATTCACTTTAAATGTAGACAAAATGTACATTTGTATTTTTAAGACAATGCACTGTAATTGAAAACTGCATGAAATCTTTACACTGTTTACATAGGCCTACTCTATTACTTAAAGATTTTGCCATAAATTAGACTCAGAAAATGATGCACCTGGTTGGTGTTTCACGAAGATAAAGAAAGATTTTAAGAACAACTTTATGCATAATTGGTATCAGTCATGCTGAATGATCAAGAATCTTGCGCGTTTTACACCCCATACATGTAGCATATTCCATCGTAATTTCAAAGTAGTTTTGTGGAACATCACCCAGATCATGTATTTTGTGAGTTTAGAAACTTTTGTTAGCTCAAATTCAAACAAAACATTCGGGCAGAGGTGTAGCACATCTCCATGCTATGTTTCAATCTCACGGATCGCTTTGTCACAGTTTGGTGTGAAGATATGTACACAAAAACTTGACTTTTGAAAATCCCTCTATTGACCACCATGTAAACCATCAAGTTCAATGGACAGCTATTTATAAGCCAGCAGGTTGCCACTGATGACTTAATGTCTTAATGATTCCTTAGTGTAATGCTTAATAGCCCTTGACAAATATTAGCTCATCAGGACAGTTCCCATGGGTCAAAAACCTGTTATGCTCGAGCACAAGCTCTTAGAGATGAGAGCAGAAAGACAGTTATGATGAATTTAGAATTAACACTTATTACATTCGTTTTAACTTATAATTTTCTCATGTTGCCTGAATGTTTACATCTGCATAAATGTTCACGATATATGTAGGCCTAAAGCTATATGAAAAGTATTTTCACCATTGGATGCATTAACCAGGAGGCTCTTGACGTCGTCGGGTTGTAGCATAGAATTATTAGTTCTACTCTAATAATTCCTTGGTTGTAGCCTGCAGAATGCTTGGAAATCATGAAAGTTAAATATTTAAATCTTATTTGACATAATTATACTGCCAATTATACTCTAGTGTTTGATCAAATTTGGATGAAAATGATACTACATGTATGTATTTTCATGATTTATAAATAGATTCCTTGTCTCAAAAGTAAGCAACTGTGGAGACTTTTGGTCAGTTTAGTTGTGTATTTACATTCTTTCCCAGAAACTTGTTTAATAATCAATTACAATAATGTCAGTACTCAAGAATGTTGAGACCAAAAATGCATTTTTTTTTCTAGAAAAAGGTTATTCATTTGCCAGAACTTTAACAAATTATTAATTCTGGATGTGTTCATGTCTGTTTGCTGTAGAAAGACAAATGGCAGTTGGTTTGCTTACTGAGCCAGCGCCTGATAAGAGACGGGATCCCTCATTAAATACTGATTCAGATGTTTGTTTGTGGCACGTCTTGTTATAAATGATATATTAAATCTGATGGTGAGACAGATAAATTCTCGTACGAAGTTTTTCTGCATGATTCACCAGTTTGGGAGTAGTTTTATTCCCCTTCTTAAAAAAGAGAAGTGTCGAGCAATGTAATTTTTAGAAGCTGAAACAGAAGTAGAACAAAGGCTTGGGTTCTTGAAGGAATATGTGAAGTTCAAGTTGCACTCTAAAATAGTTGATGATAATTTGATAATGCATTGAATGAAATAATTCAGTGTTTTTGTTTTGTTTTTAGTTGAGCAGACACTGAATAACTGTATATTAAAGAATAATTACTTCATTTCTTTTATACTTTATAATGAATAATTCATTCTTATTTTTATTTTAAAACTTTATCTATATTTCTGTACATCTCTTTCAAAAGTTTATGCAATTTTTCTCTTCTTTTTTTCGTTACATTTCTCTTATAAATGGACAAGAATTTATTCCGTACACATATTAAAAAGGTCTATTCAAAGATTTTCAGTTCATTTAATATTATCAATCTTTACTTCATGCACATCATTATACATTATTCACAATCACATTTTGCAGTGGAAATCGTCATGAACACAATACCTCAAAGTGTGTTTTGAAATGGACGAGAACGCTACTTAGGAACTCTCGAGATCTACACGGGATCCACGGAACGTAACTTGAATTGTAAACATCATTAGCATTTATAGGGCTCCCTTTCAAATAGTAACTGAACAGTCCCTGCAAACTGCTTTAGAATTCCATACAAACGCTGCCCCTAGTACAGGCTGGGGCTGAATGGAAAACGTTGTTTTACATTGGAGCTGTATTGATTGCGATTGATTTGTCCTCGCAGATGAAGTTTAGTTGTCTATTTGTACAGACTCTCTAGATTATAAATAGGAATGTAATATGATGATATTTTGTGTGAGTGTTAATGTCTCACGCAACATTCAATTTTATTATTTTTTAAAACAATGAATGATCAACTTGATTAAGGAATCTTGAGATAATTGAATTGGACTAACCGCAATTATATTGAGAAAATATTGGCTATTGAAATACCACATCGAAAAAAAGAGTTAAAGATTTAAATGAATTTTGCAAACTTGGCTCTTTGATGTATCTAGAAATACATATACATGTAAATGACTAATTCCAACTTGCACAAATACAGAATTGCCAACCATAAAGGAATATTGATGAAATGCATTGTCTTGGAGATTATTTCGAATGTTGATATTTGAATGAATGACAAAGTTTATGATAAGTCTTTGTTGCCATGCTATCTTGTATGAGAAATCATTTGCTTCAGCTGTATGATTGTCCATATTCTAATTTCTAATCTAGTTCTATCCTGGTTGATATATAAGGGGCCTGTAACATAAAAGATGCAATTAAACTTACGATAAATATTTATCGTAAGTCTATGGCAAAACATGTACCCTAGAGATACGATTAATTGCAAAATCTATCGTATCTATTTTATGTTACAGGCCCAAGATCTGGTTTTTTTATATGCACTGTGTGATGCTTAGAATTATCAGAGATGAGACATTTTGAAATTTGATTTCATAATGACAAAATCATCCTCATCATCATCATGACAGATGGAATTTATTGCCAATGTCATCATAATGAGGATGAGGATGATTTTGATCTATTTGTCAATCCCTCATCTGTCATTTCCATCTTTACCTTCCTCATTATTCAATACAATATCGTCATACTCATCATGCATCCGTTCTACATGCCTCCCCTGGACCAAAATAACGTCCATGGACCTAAACACACGCAGAATGGAATGGAGACTATTTGGAGATGGCTGTTTATAGATTAGTAGCCTGGGTTCCCCTTCTTTGTTTGTTTGCCATCCATTGTATTCCATCTCATTGTTCCCCTTCCCTCAATGGATGCAGTACTTCTTGCCCATGTACAGATTACATGCCTTTTTCAAGAGGGGGGAGATGGCATCTTTAAATATCCTCTCGCTAGATTCTCCAAAAGTGTTTGGATTGTGTACAGGGTCTTTATCGTCTTGTTGAGGTATTGGACTCAGCAAAGAATTTGTTATTTACAAATGCCCGTAACACAGCCATAGACATGGCTACCTGATAACTGTAGAGTGTACAGTATGTACATTATGATTTTAAACTGTGTTTACATGCTTGGACATTATGGCACGTATAGTCAGAACTGACTAGTGTGCCGTCAGACTTTAAAAGAAGAAGAAGGACACAATTAATCATTTCTAAATGAAGCATTATTATACTCCAAAACAACAACAACAAATGTACCTCCTACATGTACTATTATGAAAGAGTTTCTGTAGGATGCATAAAATGATACAAGATTGATAATCTAGGCACATCTCCTGAATTATATAATATACTGAATAATTTCTTTTAAGGCGGTTTCTGATGGCAGATGAAGATAATTTTGCATTTTCAGTCACTAGAATAGGGCTCTAATTTACTGCACTTTTGAGATATATGCATAAATTGGTCATCAGCTATGATTGAATAATTTTTAAATTGCCATCTGAATTAGGCCTGTAATAGTAAAGAAGGGCTCAGTCCCTACTATAAAGTTCATACAGTTGAGTTACTGTGCCACTCTAAGAGGCTTATATTTTTCGTCTGACCAGGAAGAGTTTTCAATATACCATTTTGGGGGACGGTTTTGCGTATGATCTGATAGCAGCAGCCCAATCTCATCCTTCTATTGTTCTTAGACAAGAGGAAACCTGCTTAAGACAGCCATTCCTTCTTCCAGCCTAGCCCTCTAAAGAAACCAAGAAGAAAATCTGGCGACATCCTTACTCCTCCCCAAACCCTGGACAATCCCGCAAAGGCCCTGAAAAATCTGGCGAAGAATGCTTCCAATTTGACGCAATTCTATCGGTTACAAGATGCTTAGCAGGTTGGCTTTTGTTAGAGCGGTGGTAATAATACCCGAGCTCACACAGAGCTATTACTCCAGACATATTACTCAGCCAGAGTGACGGATCATTTTCTAAAAAAGAAAGAAAGATGGGGTTTATTTCCCAGCCCCTCCCATGCAAGATTTATCCGTTTCGCATCTTGATGATGGTTTTAATGATCAGATAATTTATATAGCGCAGTCACTATATGTATATATATTCATGTACTCTACTGCTCTGTGATGTTACGCCGGTCTGTGGATATTGTTACTGTAAAAATAATGCATCTAGGTGTAACCATAAATTAAATATAATTTGTATAATATAATTAAAAAAATGGTAGCTGTAGTTACCTAAATTTGGTGAGCTTGCATTGCGAGACAAATATCTGTGATTTTATAAAGAACTTTCTTGGGATACCTATTTGCATTTTGGTTTATTAACTGTGATATCTCCTTTATAGTTCAACATCACACTGTTTGCCTCTTAATATTGAGAGATAGGAATATGTATTTTATACCAAATTTCTTGAAATTAGAATATGCACATGAATATTGCAGAATTTAATAACATCCAAGCAGGATGAGGGCGGATGTTGCTTGGAGATCAAAAGGATGTAAGTTACCATGTAGCTGTAATCACTTGATCAATATGACCTCTCTTGGGCAACATTTATCATGTTCAAAACTTGTTTTCAGGGCAATAATGTACCAGGAAAAATAAAGTGAAACATCAGAAGAGAGATAAAGGAACAAAAATTTACTTTCATCCTTCTGGCTTGGGATTGATAATCACAGATAATTTCCATTCACTCCTCCAACCCTCGGAGGCCGTTCAAAGAACTGAACACCAACGCTTTATAGAAAACCCAGCTTTGTTGGAGTTTAATTGTAGACAAGGAAAACTTAGTAATGACTTTTTGTTGTTGATTGTATATTCCAGCATTCACTCAACTTGTTTCCTGGTGAGAGTCCGCAAAAACATTGAATTTTTCATAGAATTTGCATGAAGAGATGGCGTAATGGCAAGGCAATTAGCCATAGAGTATAAATGATGAGGAGAGTCCACAGAGTTGTTCATCAACAACAGCCTGAAGAAATCACTGGGCAATTTTCAATAATGGTTCATGTAAATACTTTGAAGAAATTATAAAAAACACGAGGGGCAGTATTAGGGGGTGCTGGATGCTGGAAAAAAGTTTTTGGCTCACTTTAGCCCTGGTCTTATTTCTTTGGGAGTGGTTGGTAGTATTCATAGCCCTAACTTTCAAATTATATTTGACAATTTTCCAAACTTTCATTTTTGTGAACTATACAATCATCTCATTTTTCGAGGGGGCTATCTGAAATTTTAAATGTGCCCTAAATTTATAAGCCTAAATCAGCCAATGCTTTGATACCCCACAGGTACATCCCAATCGGTCTGGGTCTGATTTTTTTAATACTAATTTTTGCCAGGGGGTGGTGGGGGGGGGGGGCTTCAGGTTATAAATCATCATTTTATCCAATATTTCAAATCAATCAATGGGACAGGATAGTATGAAAATTACCAATTACAGAACATAGATAGTTCTACGTAAGAATCCTAGGTCATGAATCAAGGAAATGATGTGCAGGTCATTGACATGAAAACATACAAATGAGAACAAATTTCTACAAATGAGAACAAAATTCTGGGTATGTTTGTCTATTTTCCACATTGATATACTGACGCACCTGGCTCCGAATGTAACATTAATATCGGAAAATGATTTTATTCCTTGAAGGAAGCCGTTCAATTAGGGCTTTCCTTTTTTACAGTGCTCAGAAGAAGCGACACTCATGTTCATAAGCCCCCCCCCCCCTCCACCAATTTTTGTTATGCCCTCAACCGACCAACCCTTAGAACATGGCCGATCCCAACTCTTTTTGGGNCCCCCCCCAAAAAAAAAAAAACAATCTAAAAAATAAATGAGAAAGAACCTTTGTGACCAAACAAGTAAACTTTCAAAAAAGTAACTCTTGGGCATGCGAACTAATTTTTTTGCCTAATGAGGAAAAACTGGCATAGTTTGGTACCCTGGATGAACAAAGGATTGACATTCTTCTGCTAACATATGAATCAAGCTTTGAATGAAAATCAATACGGAAAGGTTTCACATTCTTGTTCCATCAACCATAAAGTGTTCTTAGAACATTGCATGAAGTTACAGATCTTCAGATTAGTCTTTTTAATCAGCTTTCAAGGATGAATTCCATCATTTAAAAAAAAACTTTATTACTAGTACATTAGTGGAATCATACTAAATGTGATACAATATTTTTTTCCTTTTGTGATGCAGAGAACTGATGACATGAAAATGGCATATCAGCAATTTACTCAAGTGATAGAATAGCATGTCAGAGGTTTTTGTCAATATCTGTTGGGGTTTCTTTGCATTCATGCAGTCATTTTGTGATGAGCAACAAATTAAAAAAACTAAAAGAGACTTTCTTACGTGATAGAACTAAACAAGAGTTACACTTAATTCTGACTTTTTGAAATATTGTTTTTTAGGGGGAGGGGGCATATTCAATTATTAGAACAAAACAAGAATTATACTTAATTATGACTGTTTGAAATATTCTACTTCATTATAAACTTTTTTGAAGGGGGTATTTTTAATTATTAGTGTCCTGCTGTTGTTGGCTAAGTAGTTCGCCTTTGCAAGTTATGACTTGTAAAATTCTACTATATTTCCAAGTTATGATGAACAATTTAGCACAAAAATTCGCAAAGGCAAATGAACTTTCAAAATGTTCAGCAAAGGCCTGCACATGGTGGATTGACATTTTTAAAATCGGTTTTAATAGAATATTAATCCAATCAATTTGCACGGAACATCTTGACCTCACTTGCCCCAACTCTTTTGCTACACTTTTAAAACCACTTTCTCTCTATTGAATCTCTATATCAGACCTTCAGACCTTTCAGAGTACTTCAAAAGTGATAAAATGTTACAACCCTTCCGATTCTCTCATACATGAACACACATTGAAGATGATTCACGAGAGAGTCTCCATGCAAGACTAACCATGCGATGAAGGTTGAAAGGGAAAGGGGAGATTGCATATTATAGGGGCCCTTTAAACCAAGTCGGTTAGGGTCTTGGCGGTCCCCCTTAGGGCATGGATTAGCGGTCCGTGGTTTCCTTTTGTCTTGTTACATAAGAATGTATTGTTAGCTCGCCCTCTCTGCGCTCATCCTTAGAAGGAAGATGGAGAAGTATCAAACCTTTTCTCTGGATGCTCCTTGATCTTACTATATTTACTTCACCCAACAGAGAGCGTGTGCGCCTGGGAAATTCAATATCTCAATAAAATGTTTACTTTCACCTTCTATTTTATGTACATTCAAATAGGGGTCTTCTGAATTCATTGGAGCTGCATTCAAATCAGTGAATTGATGTTTAAATTTCAAATATTTTTGTTAACTTTCTACAATTGTGGTTCATATTAATTAGTAGATCATTCAATTTAGTACCATAGTCTTTTCATATTAAATTTTCTTTGTAATTCAATTTAGAGTGTTATTGGCTCATAAGGCCTATGAATGCAGCAACTAAACATGGTCATTTAATTTTACACCCGAAGTTGTAGGCCTATATGAATTAGAAAGCACTTCTCATGATTTTTTTTAATTTGATTTTTACTATTTGTACTTGTTTGTATGCCAAAATGATGAAAATGTGATCAATCACATGCCAATTAAATTATATTGAATCACTATTTATATTTTTAGATTTTGATCCCATTAAACATTACAATTAATTTTAAATTGAATGATTGCACAGTGTGTTGAATGAGGTGAAATTTTTACAAAATTGAATACCGGTAGGTAAATCTTTACTTCATATAATAATGAATTTGAACCTCAAAAAAATTTACTCATCCACATAAAACACACTAAGCAAATACTCTCGCTATGTTAAAGAGTTTTTAAGTACTTTTTAACAGCTGGACTGTGAAAAAAAGTTATTGATCAAAGGGAATTAACCATCTTGTATGAGGGTAAAGCTCATAATTAGTTCCCTGCTAGGCCAAGCGAGAAGTGCAATGAGCAAAGTCAAGATCTTTTCTTTTATCTTTGAACAATAGTGTCCATAGAAAGTGCAAAGACTCTCCATGCCCACGATCCATCTTTCAAGAGCGTTGCGGTCTTCTTCTCAAAACATTCAAACTATGCAATGTATGGTTTCGTTTAAAAGTGTTTGCCTGGAAAAAAAAGTGACTAGGTGAAAGCCATATCAACCAATGGCATTAGAATGATTGATATGAAGATTTCCATTGTCTATTTTCTCTTTGGGTATACCATACGTGATATCACTAACAGGGTGTGTACTTGTGAGATGAACTTTACTCAACTCTTTATGATTTTGATAGAGACTACATGTATGTTATGGTGATGGTATCTTTCAGATTAATAGATAAAAAGAAATCACGTCTATATATTTGCTCTGTAACCTAAATATTCAAGATATGATAGAGGCAATCAAAACAATCAAATTCAAGAATTTTTTCCAAGCAAGATGATTGATTGAGTGTTATTTTTTTCTTAAGGTGAGAAAAAAGTTCTGATTTAATTTCTTATTCGAAGGTGGCGAGTGATTGAAGTTTCTCGAAATGTGAATAATTTATGAAGAGGTGTTATGAAGTCAAATCATAAATTGGCATTGTTCGGATGATGAACGAGAATAAGGAGTGATAGTTCAAGAAGTTGACAATTAGCGAAGTAATCTTGCATCCAAGACTTTGAATACCCCGTAGGAGACAAATTATCTTATAACATGTATGGTGTAGCATACATGTACATACATGTAGGCCTATATTATGAAACACATTTTGTGGAGTACTATAGTTCATAAAGTATTATAGATACATTTTTTATTTCAAATTTGTATTTTTTTTCTGAATATTTTAAATTAAGTATCTTAATCAAAACAGGACTTTCCTTCTCAACTGTCTCTGGTTAGAATAATTTTCAAACAGAAACTTTAACGCTTAGGTACTCTTCATGAAAATATATAGGCCTATATTGTACATTGCAAATTATAATCAAGTCAAGATAAAGTCATGACTATTTGTAAAAATAAAAGATAAATTCTTCTTGTATCACATGGTCCCATGTATTAATTTTGGTTTTGGCTCTGACTAAAAATATAACTTCACCAAAAGCTTTTAACTTTGCATGATTATACATGGTAAAGTAAACTTTGTTATTTGGGACTGCTTCCAGTCAAATCCTACTGAAAATGAATTTCAATACCACAGCTACAGTGTACAACCCCTCGGTTTGTCTGCTACTAATAGTTGATATACACGAGACCTTTAAACGCCATACTCTACTCGTATTTCGGGCAATGAACTAGTACGTACTAATGGCAGAATTCACACTGGGATATTTAATGGGGCTTCCTGTGGGGTTAAACTTGTCATGTCGATAGCTTACAGCTTTCGGTGAAAATAATACAATTTTACAAGACGATTCCCTTGTGGCGTACATTGTTGACCATTAATGAGGTATTGAATTTCAGTTTGACCTATAAATCTTTCATTTAGAATTTTGAAATTCAACATCTAATTTTTCTTATGTGCATATTACGAGCCCCTAAGGAGAGGCAAAATGAAAACATAGTAATGGCTCTGAATAGAGAGAGATATCCACCCATTCATCTGTCATTCTTTAAAGAAATACTATATATCCATTATTTTTTCATTTATTTATTCTTATTTTTGTTTCTGATTAAGTAACCTATGTAAGAATTTTGGCCCCTGGTAATAAAGAGCTGCAGGACCTGGTGCCTGTTACTTAAAAGATGCAGTCAAACTAATTAAGGATTAATATACATCATAAGTCTGTGGCAAAATTTGTACAAAGAGGTAAAATAAATTCCAAAATGAATTGTATCTCTTTAAGATACAGCCCACTGGATGCTTTTTTTTGTGAAGCTTGCCGCAGCGACAATTTATTCAGTGCCTATCATTCCATTTAATTCCTTGATTTTTATTTGATAAAAAACTTTTTTTTGCCTGTTGCTCTGTTAACTGTTATTGTTTGTCGCTTCATCAAGCTCCATCGTACACCACTGGTTTTCATGAGAAGATTATGTCTTCCTTGATAAGTGAAGCATATATTTCATGTACTTTTTTATTGTCATATCTCAGACATTCCTCATGCATGTATCTCATGAACCCATTTGAATGATTGTCATGAAATGTCTACAAATCAGGAGTCAGATTTAAAGAGTGTTGTGTTATGTTGAAGAGTACTAAATGTTATAACTAATCACCAATCAATTAAGCACAAAGATTGGTCATGATAGGCGCATTAAGTTATTCCAATAATAATTCTTCTATTTGGGCCTCGAATTAATGGACCGTGCGTTCAAAGTTTCAAACAGCCGTTACCCCTAGTTGACCAATAGCGCAAGAGTCTCTCTCAGTGCATATTCCGTATGGTGTGGCAGTGTATTGAAGTGCGCACTGTATGTGCTCTTACAATGTTTCGTGTGTGTGTGTGTGGTACAGTAATACGCTAGGAGTATCGCGATACTGTCGGTGTCAAGATGAATTATGATAGAATACATTTTTATTTGAATTAAATATTCTGGACTACATTCGATCAAAATACTTCATAGCGGTTATTATTTTGGCATACATGTATCTGAGGTACACAACAAGTTGTAGGCATAACCGTAATGTGTGCAAATGTAGTTTTCTACCTTTAAAAAGATGAAAATCAGATTACAGAAAGCTAAAGACCATGCATCACCTGTCATCTTTAACCAAAAACTCAAAAGAAATGACTTCTTCAAGTACCACTTGGTATTCCTTTTCTTCCAAACCCAACCGATCATCCCATCTGATCTAGCTCTTGAGTGGTATCAGCATCAGGAAAAATAAAGGATTTGGAATTCTTACAAGTCTTAGCTTCGGTTTTAAAAGATTATAAACCGGTGTAGGATGTGGTGTTTGCATCTTATGAAATATCAGAGCAAAGTTAAAGATATACCAGTAATCGTCTTAGGAAGCTTTGTTCGAGAGATGATGGTACCAGCTCTTGGCACCAGTTGCAAAGATGTATCTTTTTAAGTAATATCTGAGTAATAAGTCCCACAAGGATTGGGCAGGATAATTCTGGCAAATTCCTCCGCTCTGTTTGCTGTTCCCATCATCTAATTCCTGTTTTTTATTTGCATTTCCTGGATTATAAATGCTTCATTTTCCTGTAAAAGTATACCTGATTTAAAAGTTGTAGATTGAATAGTTAGAGTGATTTTATTTCAATGTTGCTCTCTTTTACAAAAGAAAAAGATGAGTGTTTGCAGTTCACACCAATAAGGTACCCCGATCGTGCATTTGAACGAATACATGTAATTCACATGTACAATTACAAAATAATTGCGAATCATTCAGTGGTTTTCCATGTCGAATAGTTTAATCTATTGTTGATATTTGATTACTTAATTTTGTCAATCATTCCCTTATTGTATACAATATGAAGTATCTGCCATTGTAGCAAAGGTATATATAAGCATTTTTTTTTACATTTTCACGTTTTAATTCATTTTATTCTATTCTCTGAGACATATGAATACAAATCAATGCCAAACTATTAAGAACAAAAATCCTCAATCTTTATGATCAAAATCATAAATGCTCGGGAGATTAAATCAACTCTTAATTTTTAACTTATTATTTTGGAAACATTTACATTTCCTTTGAAATTTAGTTCAATGTATGTGTACTTGAGATAGAAAAAAATTGATCAGATTAAGAAAGAATATTTACTATTTTGAAATTTTATAGAGATGATTCTTTCACAAATTTTCAAACTGAAAACACATCCCTCAATGGGTACCAAACCAGGAAGAAAGACTTACATCTGTATCACTACGGTTTTCAAGAGTCTATAGATTAAAATTGCTTTCCTTCTTTTCTCAAACGCAAAATCCTTTCCTTACTCTTGTAATTTCATGTAATTCCATTGTTAAACAGTGTTAGTTGCGACCAAGGATGATTACTTTAGTCTGAGAAGAAAAGAAGGAATTTTGGCAGACAAAAAAATCCACCTGTTTGCCAGATTAGAAAGAAAAGACGCAGACAATAGAGCGCTTTTGTCAACAACAGGTAGCACCAGTTTCCTCCATTGTTCCTCAAGCTTACACCTATTTTTAAGCGTCTTTACAACGGATTTTCAACCAGAAGATTTTGCGCAAATTAATTCTCCTATTTCCTGGTTGTTTAATGAGGAAGAAAAATGAGGATAGGAGATGGACAGTAATCGTGCAAAGAATGTTTGCATGATTCATCACAGAAATTGTAAAAAAAAAAATGCATTATTCAAAATATCAAAGATGTTGATATTGGTAGCAGTAGTATAGCAGCTTAAATGAAACATAAATCACCTATGATACAATATTCACATTAATTTATTCTGGATTTGGTAGTGCTATTATTCCATATGTAATTTATTTGTCATAAAGTGGGTTTGAAATGAATTTCTAAATGCTCACCCTCAAATTACCAAGAACTTTTGGACTGAGAATTCTGGAGGAACTTGGCTGTCTAGACTAGACTGTGTCCATTTTTATTTTCTGTTCTTATTGCAAGATTTTGTCTACATTGCTTTACTGGGTAACATAAGGTGTTAACTCTCAGTCAAATAATGTGACTCAAAAGCCTTCTTGTTCGCAGTCTTTAGCATGCAATAAGATTTCTGAGCTGATGATCGATGATACTATCCAAGCATGAAGCAGAATTTAGATTATTTCACCCTCTAGATAAGTCTTTCCCGCTTTCCACGTCATAAAAAAAGAGAAAACACAGAAAAAGAAGAAAAGAACAAACACGGTGTGATTAAGGAGATGGAGATGATGGATGATGGTTGCCATGGTAACGTGTGATACAATACCGACAGATTCTCTCGGGCTGTTTTCAGAGTGAGAAGTCACAGAGTTGTGCATGTAATGTTGTTCCCAGAAAGTGTACAAGTGGAATTCAGGAGTAGCAATATTATGATTGAAAGGCTAGCCATGTTTTCTATGTTCTTGACGGGTTCTTCACCACCTTGGTTTTGATCGTTTTTTGAGGCATCATCGGGAGGTTTTGCGGAAGCGATGAGTGAAGTGTGTGAGAAAACATTGTGTAGATGCAGCGTGGTTGTTTCACATTAACCCCTTCCATCCACACCATGTGTACTTATCAAGTTAAGCAGGATTGAGAGGGCTAGCGGAGGAAAGTCGCCATGTTTTTTTAACTTCCAATCGAGTTCATGATTACTCCGAACATGAGTTGAAGGGTGAAGGGCAGGGAGCTTATTGGAGCTTTGGGAGCGAACATGACAAATTAGGTTGTCTCTCGCATTGCACCATTCCTACTTTCTAATAATATTTGCATGTTGGAAATCCAACACGGTATCTCCATTCTTTCAGTGGGGTGTTTTAACTTAACTTTCAAGGGTAGGAAGGGTTTGGTTTTGCAGAAAAAAAAAGAAGAAATATGTCATCAGTCAAAATCGTGTCCCATACCTAACAGTGTGACTCAAATTTCATCTCTATATTTTTATAATAGATGAGAGAGAGTGTAATATTAACCTTGTGCATTCATTCACATATTGTTTCCCAGAAATCTGTTCATAATGTAGACTTTGAAGTGCATGGCATTGATGGCAGTTGTGAATGTTCGTAGCTTTCTTATAAATGCAACAAAACATTTAAGCTGCAGTGTACATTGTATGCTTGTTTTGTCTGATGTTAATAATTTATCCCTCTTTACAGGTTTTATTTTGAAAATAAAGGCATAAGATAGTCACTCAAGTAATTCTTCTTCTATTTCTTGTCATTACAGGTGACAGTCAATGTTCTCGATGAAAACGACAATGCCCCGGTCTTCACCAACGCCCCTTATACCGCATCGATCACCGAGAACGCACCCTCCAACTCCCCAGTCTGGGTCGTCATGGCAACGGATGCTGACCTGAACACCGTCATCTCCTACAGCATCATCGATGGCGCTACCGACCTCTTCTCCATCGACTCCACCACCGGTGAGATCAAGACGCGGGGCGACGTTGACCGCGAATCCGCGGCCGTCTACCAGCTCCTCCTCCAAGCCACCGACGGCACGCTGATGTCGACGACCACCATCGACATCGCA
Source organism: Temnopleurus reevesii (assembly GCA_036244855.1). Classification (NCBI taxonomy): domain Eukaryota; kingdom Metazoa; phylum Echinodermata; class Echinoidea; order Temnopleuroida; family Temnopleuridae; genus Temnopleurus; species Temnopleurus reevesii. Next base: position 20,192 of record BQKZ01006666.1, on the reverse strand, counting down.
CTCCTCGACGAGAACGACAATGACCCGGTGTTCTCCATGTCGCCGTACTCCTTCCTTGTGCCGGAGGATGAGATCGTCGGCGAGGATGTTGGTGTCATCGTGGCAACGGATCCTGATGCAGGCGTCAATGGGGAAGTGGTTTACTCCGTCGTGGAGGAAGGAGCACCAGGAGAAGATGTGTTCTATCTGGATCCCACAACAGGAGCTTTCAGACTGCAACAGTCACTCGACTATGAAATGGTAATTGTGTGAACTGATTTGTTTTGGAATTCATATAAATATTTATCAAGAAGAACCAAAAGTTCATAGAAAGAATTAACACCATATTATAAAGTTATACTTAATTGAAACTCTTCTATGAATGAAGTTAGAATTTGTATGAAATGTGACATAGGATTGCAACTGAAGGCATCATTCTACATCTTTGAAAATTAAACAGTAGTTAAAAAGGAGTAGACAAGGAATAATCAAATTGAAAATAATCTATTTGTAGGGCTTTAGGGGACCAATATTAGAACATTTTATACATTACATTTGAATGTTTTTACACATTTGCTTTCTCATCGCTGTTCAGATATTTACCGTTATTAATTGATGTGTAATTTTACATAATGTAAATGTTATCATTTCTGTTGCCCAGATATCATAATTTTATGTTCAACTTGTGAAAATGTTATTGAAATGGGAAAACAAATGAAATCAAATAATTGTTAAATCTTTTACGCCTTCTATTAACCATAGAAGCAGCATTACTTCCTGACAGTGATGGCGACAGACTAGGGTTCTTTCCCTAGTTCTGCAATTATAAAGATAGCAATATCCAAGTTCTCTAATTTTGATGATTATGCCTATTTCTTCTGTCAGGAAGTAATGCTGCTTCTTTCAAACGTTTCACTAATTATGAAATTTTTTATTCTCCTCTACGAACTACAGAAGCAGCATTACTTTCTGACAGTGATGGCGACAGACAAGGGTTTATCCCCGAGGAGTTCCACCGCTACAGTCTACATCAACGTCGAGGATGTGAACGACAATGATCCAGTGTACAACCCTGTTGACTACAGCGAAGAGGTGCCGGAGGATGTGGCCATCGGGACGTCCGTTGTCACCCTCAGTGCCAGTGATCTTGATTCAGGTAGGTTTTGAGATGGAAGACTTGAAATGATCTTCAAACATTTTTGGAATATCTACCCATCATGTTTGGTGAGGAATTTGAAAAAATAGACCAATATAAATAAAAAAGTAAAATTAAATGCAATCTCGTTGTACATCTATAAATTTCTGAAGAATGTGGCTATAGGGATATTGTATAATCTGAAATCTGCGTTTTTTCCATTTTCGCTAATTTCGTGGTCTTGGCATCTCGAAAATTTCCACTTATTTGCACCTTCATATGTGTACAATCATTGTCGAAAATGTGAAAATAACAACAAGCCATTGTGTCCAACTGGTTCGAAATCGCGAAAAATATCTGTTTGCAAAAATATTGGCTTATACAGTCTTTGTTCTCATCTTGAGCGCCTCTGATATTGATTCACATAGGTTTTGATGGGAAGGAAGACTCTAAATTATATACAAACATTTATCAAACTTGTACCCAATGTTTATCAATTTAATAGTTCTAAGAGGAAAAATTTTATTTTGGGAGTGATAATATTTTGATATTTACAAAAAAATGATAGGGATGCATCAATATATTTCAGAAAGTTTTTTGCAATTCTGGCAAAATTTTCCAGGAGAGAGCACAGTCTCTTTGTTCAAATGTTTCTCATCGTCACAGCCAATTACAAGTCCCCTCGAAGGCCGCTTACGGGGTAGACTAAATGCCCCCTAATCTCTCCAATCTCTACCAAATGCACCCCTCACCGATACCCCCACCCGCACCCCTTCTCCCAGTCATCGCTTCGCAGCCTGCATTCCACAGGCAGGGGGTTTCCAATGCATACCTCTGGCATTCCTGATCCCCGCTTTTCATCAAGTTCAGAGTCAAGTCTTAAGCCACGATTTTAGCTCAAGGAGAAGCCTGCAAATCAAACATTTCGCATAAAAATCATTCCAGCCATAATCTATTTTGCAGGTACGAGAGTCTACCCAGGTAGCTGAAGGGCTGTATTAATTTTTATGAAAATTGACCCACTTCTAAAGCTCTCCCTTCCCGAGATTAGACCGCCTCATACAAAGATCTCTTGGTCAACAGTAACATTTTTGTTCCGACACTGGTCCTGACCTTGTATCGTTTTGGACCTAAAAAATTACCACTGTTGACAAATGCGCACAAATTGACATCTCCAAGTTTTGTTAACAAGGGAGAATCTTGATGATGGCTTCCTTATATTGCCCTCGACCATTGGATACACGATTGACCTAGGGAAAAAAGGCTCTCTTCAGGTCAATACTGTTCTTTGGGAAAATCCTCAGTGCGGAGATAAAATGTAGCTTTTAATTATCAAACATTTGTACTAAAGAGGGTTCTCCCTTTCATTCAGATTTGAAGAAAACTCTTGGTAGTATACTGTAAAAGCCAATATTTTAGCGTACATAGATTTTACCAAATTAAATTAATTTCAGATATGTTTACATAATAGCAGGTTCTATTTTTCTTGATTTTAAAGATTACTGTACACAAGTTTATGGGCATTATAATGAGTGGAAATTTTAGTGAATTCATGGATGCTAAAGTAGCGAAAATAAAACCCCACCAAAAGTTTCAGCTTTTGCAGTAGATATTTATTGTTCCTTTTTATCACTGAGTTTTTGCAAAATAGATATTCTTTGTTCCAGGCATTATTTCAATTCCAGAGGAATCATTGAACTTGCAGGTCTAGCTTGTTTTGAAAATTCTTTGATAAAAACAAGTGTTATAAAGTGGGTTAAAGTACATTGCACTTTTCCACAAACTTTGAAAAACATTGACAATATCAAGGAACATAAAAGAAATGTTCTATGCTGATATCGTGTGCTTTTGTCCAACTACTAAATATGACAGCAGTGCATCAATTCATCACCAATTAATATTGTCATTTCACTAGACGTGTATCCAAGTGTATTTTACGTATTCTATTGGAATACTCATCATTTAAGCTCTTCTGTTATATCAAAATTTGACTTATGGTCTTCTAATCCTGAGCAATAAGTCATGTTTGATGCCAAATTCATCATTAATTGACAAAAGAAGAAGTGATATGTTTTTAAAATGTTTCATCACAGGTGAAAAATTGATTAGGGATCGCTGGAGGGACATCGAATAACAATATTTTATTCCAGCCGAAGCATTCGATAGTGACAGGGGTAATAATACATGCCAATCAAGGATAATTCAGTAGCGAATTCATATCATGCCAAACGTAGATTAATACCTGCGGAGTTAATCCCTGCGCATTGTCATAATTGGTAGAAAAATGAATACCTATAGGCAAATATAAAGAGAACTTCGAGAGGGAGGGGGAGGGGAGTGACAGGAAATGCTCGACAGATAGACAGAAAGAAGAAAAGGGATGAAAATAGGTACACCTTTTTCAGCAGGTGTTCACGTTACTCTGTCTCAGGGGCGGATCCAGGCTTTTTCAATTGGGAGGGGGTCGCTAATTGCTTGAAAAAGCACAAAACAAGGGGCTCAATACAAAAGGGGCTGAATGTGGAGGGAGGTGTTAATGAATTGACAAACCTCCCAAAAAAAGAAAAAAAGGGCACTTAGAATATAAATAAAAATGTGCGGCAAATGGGGGCGGAGGGGGGGGGGGGGACTTGGCTCCTTTATGATCTCCTCCCCCCCCCCTCCCCCAATAAACCCACCAATACTGTCTGAATTTAGGATGATCTCTGCAGTGATCACTGCCCAGAGGGATATTCTGTACTGTATTATTTGCCCCTTTGTGAATCTATTATTAAGCAACCTGAACATGACCTCCGTCTCTATCATTTTCTTCTTCTTTTCGGATATCTGATTTTAAAACCATTATCCCAGCCAGACAGGATGAAGTTAAGAATTTGTGTGAGACGTAAATAATTAGAAGTAAACATGGGAGTCAATGTATACCTTTCAGAACTATGACCAGTACAAAGGAAGACATAAATATTAAGAAGCCAACATGGAAATCGATGTAAATCTTTCAGAATTTAATCAGTACGAAGTAACACATGAATAATAGTAAGCCAACATGGATATCTATGTATATCTTTCATAAGTATGATCTATAAGAAGTGCACTTTTCATGAAATACTTTCTTGACAGATGTTTTATTCAAAGAGCTTACTGATAAGTCCCTTTTTACATAATCATGCTGTTGTAACATTATTGCTTTTAAATACATTATGAACAATTGAATAATTCTTGCCTTATCCCAACATGGATTAACACTGATTGACAGTGCTTTAGCGAGAAGCGAGAAGCATTATGAACCTCTTAACAAATCATTAGGCTATGCAAATTTTAAAACTTCACCTTGAGACAAGGGAATATAAATTAATGCCTCTCCCTTTCACTATGACCAACAATCTTTCCATCCTGGACAAATCTGTCACAAAAGAATTTACTGATTTGTCCCATTTTCAGAAACCTGCAGATATAGATGTAACAACAGATATTATGAACCCATTTGCAAATCATTAGGCTATGCAAATTTCAACTTTTCAAAATTTCACTTTGACACAAGGGAAAATAAATGAATGCATCTCTCTCTATCACCATGACCAAAAACCTTGCTCATCTGAACTAGGGGCCATTCATCACAACCCTTTGGAGGTGATAATGTATGTTGATGTATGAGGGACTGCTCTAAGCAGGGGCTAAATTTCTTCACATTCTAAAGCGCAATGGATAGGATTTATCGCCATCAATCACATCAGCAATGTGCGCAGGACAAAGGGAGTATGCTTCCATTATTCTCCTGTCATATTTCTATAGAATTTGCGACCTTCCTGAATCCTAGGGATCTTTACAAGCATTTCTGTCATTTTGGGTACATTGCTTCCCAATGTTGAGAGCAATATATCTCTTTGCTGGTGTGATATGTAGATACAGCCATGTGAAATTCAACCTGAAAAGTCTTAATTTTATTTGGTTTTCACTCCATTCTAAGTCTTATTTTTGATTATTCTCATTCTAATATTATCATTATTCTGTACTTGCTATTAGTTTAATGATAGTTTAATGTAAAACATATTTGTTATGTTTATATTGTAAAGCGCTTTGAATCCTTTTTATTGGAATTAAGCACTATGTAAAATTTTGTGTATTATTATTATTATTATTATTATCATTAATACATGAAATGTTTTCCACAAATGAATTAAAAAAAAAAATTCTTCAATACAACTAAACATATTTTTACATATTTTTACATCTAACTTACATGTACCTTCCTCCAGTGTTCGTCGATTTTAACAGTTTGTGAATTGAACATAATAAACAGTTAAATGTTATTGCAATGAAATCTTTTTCTCTTTATAGAGCAAAGAAAAACAGTGAAAAACAGTTTATTTTTTCAGTGCTACTGGGCAAATTTATGCTTATTCCTGAATAAGTGGTACTAATTTGCCTATCAGATAGAAATGAATTTCTTGCTATTCTAAATAAGAAAAGTAAAGCTTTCAGTGATTGAAGCATTAGACCTAATCTATTGGATAAAATGAACTCACTGTTATTATTTTCAATGGTTCAGTATTAAGGTCAAGAAATTTTGTTACCATCATCAATAGCAAAATTCAAACACGTAATGTGATTGACATCACCATACCAATCTGAAATGTGATGGATTTAGATCCCAATTTTTCATGGCGGTGAAAAGAAAGAGATTTTGATGGACTCATCACGAAGGGGATCAAAATGTGTATCGAGGGAATATCAAAATTATGAATAAATTACTTAAAAACCTCTCTCTTGGCAAAAATGTCTACTCAGCCCACGAGGAATGTCAAATCATTCCGAATCAGGCCTGAACTTGAAACATAAGGACCCTCGTAATTTGCTCCTAAGCCGGTGAAACACTCAATGCATTTTGTCCGAAGATTAAGGTGCGCAGTGTCGATGACAAAGCTGCCGATCCGATCCTCCCAAAGGTATAAAAACTACTTTGGATGCAAGGAAACAACTTCTTTTTTTCCTCTTTCTTTTCTGAAGTTACATTTGGAATGGTTGCCAGAAAAGAATTCTTGAATTATCATGATTTTGCCCTTGGTATATAAAGGTTCATGTAAGCCAGTGTTTGAGTCATAAGTCTGAATGTCCCTGAAATTGTTATTACGGAATGCATTATTGCCTGCTAAAGATGCTTGATTTTTAAAACTTAGCATTTTTCTAACACATGACATGCCTTTTGTGTTACATATAGATTAAAATATGACTTGAGCATAAAAATGAAAGAAAAGATAATACAATTTCAAAGTCCTTCTCTCTTTCTGGCATTAATGCTGGCTATTTCCTGAAAATGAAATTTATTGCTAGAATAAAAACGCAAAGTTATTGCATGTTGTCTTTGATCACTGTTGAAGAAAGCTGTCTATTTAAAGTCAAATGTATCACTATAGCCCCAAAGTTTGATAGGCTTTTGTCATGATACATTACATTTATATAACCCCTGACCTCTGCGTTCTCTTGGCCAGATGTTCACATATCATTTCGAAAAAGAAAAGAAAACTTTCCACAAAATTGAACAGGGATTGACCCTCAGCCGAGCAAACTACTGTCAGTGAAAAATGAGACCTGGCTTTGATAATTTTGAGACCGTTTTGGCCCCTCTTTAGGGGGTAAATCGGGATATAAACGAGGATTGCCAGGAAATATGGAATCAATGGCGTGTGATCGTTTGAATTAGGTGTGGGTTGTGGATACAGATACTGGTTTAAGGTGCTAATTGCCATTTGCATATGATTTTGATTGAGGCCCCAGGTGGCTCTGATGAGCCGATTGTAAGAAATAGGTTATGTTCGTGAGAACTTTGGCAAGGAAGTTTTAGTGTTTAACATTGACATGTTTGATGTTAACAAATGACAGGTTTCCCTCTTATGAAATATGAATCTGCTGTTCATAAGATTTTGAGGATGGTATGAGAAGTTGAAGTACAGTAAGAGGAATATATACTGTATGAGCTGAAATTTTTGCTGAGGTTCTATTTTCGTGAATTTCGCGACCATGAATTCGCAAAAATATCAACTCATTAGAATTCCCATATACTTGTGTATAATTGTCTTTCAAATAATAATTATTTTTGAAAATAACAACTTGCTTTGGAAGTGTGAAAACGTCTGAGATTCAGTGAATTTGCTCAAAATTTTATGTACGCTAAAATATTGGCTTTTATAGTGTTCAGATTTAGTGTGATATGCTTCTACAAATTTGCGTTAATGATTTCCAATGTATTGTTATACTCTGATGTCAAACTTCTTTGTTTTCTTTCCTCTTATCATATACTGAACCATAAAACACAAAATAATGTGTTTCTTTTTCACTTTGTTCTTCATTTAGGACTAAATGGAGACCTTCAGTTCGACATCGTATCTGGAGACCCCTCCCAGAGGTTCATTGTCTACTCCAATGGAACCGTTGCAACCGTCAGGGACCTGGACAGAGAGTCAGAATCTTTCTACACTTTGGAAGTGATTGCCTCAGACATGGCTCCTGTACTGGCCGACAGAAGGTCCAGTACTGCTCACGTGTCCATCATCGTCACCGACATCAACGACAACAAGCCTCGCTTCACCAACCCCGAGTCCGTCGAGATCCCAGAGGACACCCGCACCAATGTCATCATCATGGTCCTTCGCGCTGAGGACGATGATGTCGAGCGGAATAGCTATGTGGAGTACTACCTGCTGACGACGGGTGTGCCTTTCGCGGTGAGTCGCGTGGAAGGCAACATGCAAGTTACAGGTGCATTGGATCGAGAGATGGAAGACTCCTATGTGCTTCTGGTCCAAGCCGTAGACAAAGGCACCCCGCCTCAGTCCAACACCATGAACGTCACTGTCTTCATCAGCGATGTCAACGACAACGCCCCGACGTTCCAGGACACTCCGTATGCAGCGACCCTGGAGGAGGATACGCCTATTGGACTGGAATTCCTCAAGGTTGTGGCTACAGATCCTGACGAAGGGCTCAACTCCATTGTTAGCTACTCCATCTTCAGTGGGAACAATGCTGGCACCTTTGCCATTGATTCCAACACGGGAGTGTTATCCGTTAACTTGGCATTGGATTACGAGCAGCGGTCATCCTACACGCTGACCGTCCGCGCCAAGGACCAAGGCTTCTCCACCCAAGTGTCCTCCGTCACCGTGACGATCACCGTCACCGACATCAACGACAATGCCCCAATCTTCCAGGGATCCTATGCCCCATCCATCACCGAGAACAACCTCCCAAATGCGGACATCGTCCAGGTCGTAGCTGACGATGCGGATAGCAGTGTGAATGGAATGGTTAGCTTCAGTCTGGCATCTGATTACGATGGCCTCTTCACCATTGGGTCAAGCAGTGGAATGGTTCGAGCCACCGATGCATTGGATTACGAGGAACAGAATGAGTATGAACTCATCGTCATCGCACAAGATTCAGGTAAGAGTCACTTTATCAGTCTAATAGGGTGTTGCTCAAAATCAACTGCAACTTTGCAAATTGTAACGCGCATTTTCATTAGTGCATGGTGCGCGCATTTAACAAGACGCGCATGAAACAATGATTGTGATTGGCAAATTCCGATCAACTGCAACTTGCAATCAATTGCAACTTTTGAACAACACACCCTATCAATAAGATCCTCTTTACACCAACATTTAGTCCATAAATTTGGAGTATCAATTCCCACAATTCTTGGCAGCATCGGTCCGCTCTAAAAGTGCCAGGTGGTGTAAGCAGTATGTAATTCAAGCTTCAAATTATGTTGGGATGAAATAAACTTGCCAGCAAATTTCTTATATTCTTTTCCTACATATTCATATTTTTAAAGCACTAAACTTGAAATGGCCGAGTACCGTTCTTAACTGTCTTTTCAATTGTTTTTTTTTTCTCATTCTTTTGCTCTAATCAGAAAAATATTGTGTTATTTTGACCAAGTGGGCATGTAAATCATTTCCTTTATCTGTCCTCCTCATCCAAATGGAAATGTTTTAGTAATTCATACATCTATCTGCACTTGTAGCTTCTCATTTCCATTCTCAGATATTTTATAGCCTTTCTGACACATAGCATGAAAATTGTTTTATGGAACATCTAAATCGCCCAAGTTTGAATTATGAGTAAACTATGGAGTTTTGATCAGTCTTTTATAACCAAGGCGCATTGAATGGAAAGTAAAGAAAACAGCTAGCCTTTGATTACTCAAAGAAACAGCCATTCCTTGGAGATTTCGTCCAAGAATTCACTTGACATTGAAAGAAAACAGGACCGGTCTTTGTGACTTTGTCCCAAGTCAGTGCCCCAAATGAGATGTTTTCCCAACATTTTCCTGCATCTTTCCTACCACCTGTGGCATACTGAATCAAGTAATTTCAAATTCCTCCAAATCGGACTCTGTTTGATTAGATTGCCTTTTGATGAGCTTCTGATCCGCGGGGAAATGCGTTTTTGTTGGCGTGGTATTTTAACAAATAAATCCTGTATGATTGGTAGGAACTGTGATGGGGTTACTTGGGGTAGGCCTTAGGGTTAACTAGTTGGAGATTGTGGGCACATTGAGAGAGGAAAGAAAGTTCATATCTTCATGTTCCTAATGAGGATGATGATTGACATGGAAAATATGTGATTTCAACTTTGAACTTGTAACGCTCTAGTTCCCACCTTACCCCCTTATCAAGATGGAATAGCCCTTTGACCTTTGACATTCTTGTGCTCACCTAAAGTAAGATTATAGTGGAATATCCAAATTCTTGGAGATAATTTGGTATATTTGATTCTGCAATTGAAATAATGAACAGAATTATAATGTTTTTGTTGTTGTTGGGGGCATCAAATTGCAACATTACAATTTACCAGCCCCATTTTCTCCTCAAACATAACTTTATATACATGTGTGCTACTGGAAAGTTTAATGAAATTAATCCCTTTATTCAAATAGGATCATTTTTCAGGGTTTTTTTCAGGAGCTCTAGTTTAACGAATTTTGAATAAAATGTTGCCATGCCATTGATGATAGAAATAGAATAGAAAAGAATGAAAAGTCAGTTTCTGCTATTGTTGCTGTCAAATAAACTTTTTAAATGAAATTCTGGACCTTGTTTTACACAAGTTCACAAACTAAAGGCATGTAAATCTTCGTAGAATTTCTTGCTTCCCAGTCCCATATGTGATCTATTAAATGAAATCATAGTTAGCATGACCTCAGTGTACTTGGCCTAGGTTTTCTGTCACTGGCATCTCCCTGAGTCTGGAGATGTTTGTCCAACGGCCCCATGAGTGTGATTCCAGTTTGATATTGGAGAAGGAAGTTTGTTTAGTGGTTGCTGTTTCTTCTTCTTTTCTCTTTTCTTCTTCTTCTTCTCCCCTACTTCCTCTTCCCTCTTGCCTTGTGTATTTCTGCGTCTTCTTCATCATCTTCTTCATATTCTTCCCCGTGCTCTTCCTTCCTTCTTCTTCATCTCCTTTTTCTTCTCCGTCTTCTCCTTCATGTTGTTTTTTTCTTCTTCTTCTCCATTCTCTTTTGTCTTCTTCTTCTTCTTCTTCTTCTTTTTGTCTTCTTCGTCTTCTTCTCCTTCTCCTTCCTCTTTTCTCCTCTGCTTTTGTGTCTTCTTCCTCTTTCTCTTCCTCTTCTTCATCTTCTTCTCGCTCTTCCTGCCGTTTAATTCTTCTTCATCTTCTTCCCCTTTTTGTTTCCTTCTTCTTTGTCTTCTCTTAATCCTGCTCCTCCCTTTTCTTTTCTTTCATTTCTTCTCCTTCTCTCTCTTTTCCCCTCTCTTTGTACAGAGAAGTTCAATTTTACAGATGTATGATTAAGCAAACCCACAAGTTTTGATGGGGTAACCTTCTTTTTTAAATTTATGTACAGAACCTGATAATAGCTTGCCTTTTTCCTTTGATATTGATTATCAAACATTTCTCAAAAGAATTTAGTCATAATGTCAATTCTCCTGAAAAAAAATAAAGAATCTGTCAAGACTTGAACAGGTTTCAAGTTTTACTGGGGTTTTACAGAACTGTTTAAAAATGTAGGCCTATGTACAAAACCTGATAGTAGCATGCTTTTCTACTCTGTGATTCATCATCAAACATTCCTAAAAAAAAACAAAATGTAGTCAAAATGTAATTTCTCCTCAAAAATAACAAAGAATATGTCAACACTTGAATAATTGTCAACATTTACTGGGGTTTTACAGAATTGTTAAAAAATGTATGTACAAAACCTGACAGTAGCATGCTTTTCTACACTGTGATTCATCATCAAATATTCCTCAAAGAACCAAAATGTAGTCATAATGTAAAAAAATAACAAAGAATCTCTCTAGACTTGAATATTTTACTGGTGGTTTACAGACATTTTTTAATTTATGTACAGAACCCGACAAAAGCATGCCTTTCTACTTTACGATTCATCATCTTTGTATTGATAAATGGAGATTTAGACAGGTATACTTTCATGCAGAAAGTACAGGTCATGCAATGTTTATATTTGTCCTTTTCTTTATTTTGATTTACAAATCCCACAAGTATCTCGGATCTCTGGATGACTGACATATTTATTGTGCAAACGTGTATCACATTCAAATTCCTATTGAAAAAGGCCCGAAGTTCACGGCCCCCGTTTATCATTGTCTATGTGGGGTCAAAAGAAGAGCGTGTAGGTAAAAAAAAATTAGGACTGTTTGCTTTTACAGCATTACGCATAGTTTTCAATCCGCATGTCGGCAAAATTATTTCTTTAACGGCATCTTAAATCACTAGATTTCCATTCATATAGAAAACTATGTAGTTCATGACAAATGTATAAATTGCAGCAAAGGTTTTGAGACGTGTCTTTTCATGGAATGGAATACACAATTTTTCTGTGAAATATTGATTCTCAATGAAATTTAACTTAACTCAATGAAATTTTGATGAAAAAAGAATCTAAAGCAAGAAAGAGGAGGATCATAAGTGAGAAGACATTCGCTAAATGTTCATCCACATTCATATACGACCGTTATACTGATCTCTATTCCTGACTCAAAATACTTAGTTATTATAATGGCATGAATAAATTTCAATTCAACCCTGAGGGCAATCCTGATTCAAACCTGCCATATTTTGCAAGATTGATATAGCAATCAACCGTACATCAACACTTTCCAATAACTTCTTTGCCCTTCTCCATATTAGCCTGTCACTTATTGAACCCACTCTGGATATTAATTATATTCCCCCTTTTTTCTTTTTTTTTTTTTACTTTAGGCTATACCAATCACTTTCACCCCTCATTTCCTCTCATAGTGCACGCAGCAAGATTTGAATTTGATTTTTTTTTTAACATTTGGTGATAGAAATGGATTAAATAATTGTAATTTGATGAAAGGTTGACCTGAATTATGGTGAAATTGCAATACTGTATTATAAAGAAACTAATATTTTATCACACATAAAATTTTAGCAAATCCACTGATTCACGTTTTTAAAGATCGTTATACATAAGTTTTGGTGAATTCATGGTCATTAAATTATACGGAAATTAAACTGCAGGGAAATTTTAGCTTTATAATATGTGTGTTAAAAAAATTTCCCTGGCCGAAAATGTTCCAAAGTGCAATGTTATAGATCTTTTTTTCAATGAATATCCTTGTAGCCTAAATGGGAGAAAAGAGAGAGATATGATAAGAAAAAGAAAGAAAAAGATCTCTTCAAGAAAGATCACAGAAATTTGACGATACAATGAAATTTGTTATATCTTTTGTTCAGTTGTTCCAGATTTAGAACATGAAATGAAAAGGAACACAATATCTCAAAATAATTGTATTGAAATAGAATGATTAATAACCAAGCAACATCTAGATATCGGTTCATTGTCTGTTTTGAAAAGTGTTGTAGAAGGATGTTGAATGTTTTAATTGATGTCTCAGGTGAAGGGGATTATAACCTCAATCCATTTTCCAAAACTGAATAGACTGTATTTATTTGATAAAAGTTATGATTTATAAAGTAATAGCTTTAAAATTCAAGTTGTATTAATCCATGTGTTCAAATTTTTTGCATTATCAAACTTTTCTCAAAGAACCAAAATGTAGTCATATTAATTTCTCCTCGAAAATAACAAAGAATCTTTCTAAGACTTGAATATTTTCTGCATGTGAAACATTTTTCGGCATGTCTTTTGAATTGAAATTCAAGGCATTGATAGCGATTTCTACTATTGGCAAACAAAAGTTTGTCTTTACTGTTGCATTTTTTACACATTCCTATCATATGAATGTTCATTTTAATCGTTCATACCTATATTTCCCATGAGAATATAATCCATTTTGTAGTTAGTTATACTGGCATTCATGAATCTAAATCTCATTTTCCGTTTTCAATATTTCAACCTTGGGGGACTGCTTGTATAAGAACCTTAGCCTATTTAGGATATGTTCTTACAAATTGCTCCATTTTATTCATCCCAGCACACGAAGGGCATTTTTTTCCATAATCGCAAATGGATCAAGTGCCGTAAGACCTGATGTATAGTCCAAGGAAATTTAAATGTTTTCTATTGTGTATAAAAGGCTCACTTTTATTCGAATAATCTCACCTCCCTTTCACTGGTAAACCCCCGAAAGCTGGGCTATGGAGCAACCTGTGTTTGCCAAAAGGACCAGGCTTGCTTTGTAAGTCCAGTCTAAAGCTGCTTAGACCAATTTGAGATGGAAAGGGAACTGAAGGAGGGATTTGTTCCCTAAACTTGATACTGTGGTTGGGGAGAAAGGGGGGTTCAGGTTTGACGTGTGGGGAATACATGCACCAAGGATCTTGCTCCTTTCATTACATGAAGCTACCGGAGATGCCAACTGTTCCGGAATATGCATAAGGTGAATTCTCAAACGTGAATTCAAGGCTTTTATCTCAAGTGAGTGGCTGAAAGTATAGATATTGTGGCAAAATCACTTTTGTTCAGCTGTTGTGTTATTCACATTCTAATTCCTACCTCATGAAAAATGAGAAAGATAATAAGCATAATAATAGGTTCATTTGTATAACACAATCACTATATGATACTCTCCTGCGCTTTATACTGGATACCGTATTATCACCCTGGCTATATTAAACTGCCGAGCAAGCCCCTCAAGCGCTCAAGCATTCCAAAGAATAAATTCCTGCCAGGTACCCATTTTTCCTGGGTTGAGTGCAGCAAAGTGTGGATAATTTTCTTGCTGGTGGAACGGTTGGCACCTCTGCAGTAGAGGAGGGTCCATTTGACTGAACCCATTGTTGCCCAGTGATCAAGAAAAGAGTGGAATTTCCTTGGTCGTCACACCTTGCATTATCCCACCTTTATGAGGGTCAGCGCTGGTCAAAAGTGGCATGCGTTCGCACTACAAATTCAAAGTGGTTTGAATCTCGATCCGAACATAGATGTTTGTGTTCAGCCAGTGTTCGCACTAGAGAGGTGATTCATATCGCAACCGGGATTCGGAGCCTAGAAGTAAAGCGGTCGATGAATCAAACAGTTCATGCACACATGTACCCACGTGTCAAATCTTAATAAATTGATGTCCTAATCACGCTCCCGTTTCCACTACGGTCGACAGGGTGATATTTCTGAATCACAATCCAAATCACCAGAAAATTGTGTTCACACTACAAATTAGGCTAATCTCAACATCGATGTAAGAATCGTGGTAATTTGCGGGAGTGTGGACGCCTCCTAAGATGGCAAGAGGTGGTCACAGTTGGATGGAGATGGTCAAATGGTACTGGTAGGGGATTAACAAGCATTGTACTTGCATTGAAAGTGAACTCATTAAAATCCACTCCTACAAAGATGCATCAAAACACCTCTTTGTTACCAACAGATCACCTTCAAATTGGACTCATATTATATCCCTAATACGGAAAGCTATTACTTGAAATTGGAAAGCATTTGGGGGTTTATATCGTTCTGCCTCATCAATAATCAAAAGTTATCACAAGTTTATACAAGAAGGTACAGGCACTGAATGTATCATTAAAGTATTTCAGCTCAAATTATGGGAACAATTCTTTATTTTGACTCAAGTTCTTGGAACTTCTGAATGGTATTTTATTGTAGCTTGAAGTACAGTAAACTGAATGTAGAGAGATTTTCACTTAATACTACCTACATAGAAATGAATCCTAGAATTGCTAGTTTTCAACTAGTTTTCTTCACTAAAATTGCTACATGTAGTTGTTTGAAATAATTGCTGCAAGTATGGGAAGAAAATACTCTTCAAACCAATACAAGCACACACAGTATATTCAGTATGCTGGTTAGGTTTAGTAAATAGTACAGATATTTTATACTCCTCTACATTTGGTTGAACCTGTCTTGTTTCAATTGGCAACTCTGTATAGAGGCAAAATTCCTAGTCTAAACTTGATACTTGCTGCTCACGACAAAAGTCAGAAAACCCCGGTGAGTCTTGGCTGAGCCTCTTTTTTTTTCCTCTTCAAGTTTGCGAAATCCCACAAATTGGCCTTTTTTGTACAAACTGTCGTGGAGCACAAAGGAGGGAATTTCTTTGGTGACGGTCATTCCTTGGGGCAATTGGAGAACAAAACGACTCGAGAGGAACAGGCCCTGCTGGAAAGTCTTGCGCTAATCAAAGGTTTTGTTCGTAGGGCATTCACCATTTTTGCTAGTAATTCCCTCGTGTTTTAGGCTTGGAAGAATTTTGACGTGGCAAGAAATTGCCGTATCATTCTGTTACAATCTCTCCCCTTATCAAAGACAGCTGAAAAATGTCCATGGTGATTTTTATTATTTTATTTTTGGGCAGGATGGATACATATTTTTACAATCAAAAGGGTCTCAACTGATTTAATCTGAAATATTTTCAGGTATCTCTTGAGGAAAACCAGTTATTTAGGATGTTTGTTTGGACGTTTATTTCCCACACTGCACTCCACCAAAAATGCCACCACAAGCGTCATTTTTTCATCTCAAATTGCCAAACGTCTCGCAGACAAAACTGCTAGAAGTGTCACTTTTATGATGCCAGAGATATGAGAATTGTATGAACTGCGCAATATGTAAACTATAGGGTCAATAACCACTATGTCCGCAGAGAGATTTGCTCTGTGAAATTCCCTCTTCTATTCAACATGAACTCAGAACTTTAATGCATGTCTATCTCAACTCTGATGCAATTCAATGTCAATCTCCTCACTTTGTTGTTTAATTATGACATAAGAAAATATTTTCTTGACAGCTTGTCGTGTCCCATTGATGCATTTTTATATAAAGCCAGAAGAAAAAGCTGAAAAATCATGAGGTTGTCCTTTGCTACAACACCACTTTCTTTAGTTAATTTTTAAATTCAAGACATGCTTAGAGAAAATTTCATTGCAATGACTGTTTGGACAAAATTTTGACTTAGATTGACATATTGGGAATCACATTTGCAATCATCTGAATTTTCAGAAGAAAATGAAATTTGTCCAACAATCACTTGAAATTCAAATTTAGCTAGTTTTTTATTATGACCGCATATCAATTGTACCAATAGGCCTACATACATATCAGGCATGTTCTTTTGCGGGGTATATTTTAAGAAAAATCCTACAATTTCTGACCACGCATCTATATCTACAGTACTTACTTAAAAACTTTGATTTTTTTATATTTTGGGTCGCACTGAATTTACAATTTATGGAAATTATTGCGAATTGAAAATTTTTGGAATGTATAGAACTTTAGCCTACAGGACAGATTCTCCAAACAAGATTGATAATCTTTGCCAAACATGCAGGTTAAAATTCAAATAATTACTTTTCAGATATTTATCCCATAATTATACTCAGGCATGATGGATATGTCTCATTTGTGTACAGAGTTGATTATAAAATTAAAAGCATCTTTGCGGTTGGGCTTAGTCAAATATTTTTCCATCCTAGGTCAAATATGTAACAAAGTCTTAGATTTTGAGGTTAAATTACAAGCATTGGTATGGATTCTCTGGTCTAAAGGATGCATCTGAATTGAATCTGATTTTATTTTCAAAAGTCAAATTTATTACAAAAACTAACATGTATGGGCAGTTTGATTTTCTTCCATTCTATAGATCCTGCTTCCTGTCTAAATTGGTATATCAGCATTCAACTTAATTTTTTAAAGAAATATATTTATTTAAATCATCAATCAATCTACGGAGAATTTGTTCTTCTTGCTTTTTTTGCAATATGATTTCCTTATTTCATTTTATTTGTTTATCTATAATTAGGAAGCAGATAGGCTTCATTTGATTTTGATTTTGACTTCTATTGAAATGACGGAAAATTTGACCTGTAGATTATTGAATAAGCAAAAGAAATGCCAGACATTATGTAGTAAAAAAGTGCAAATATGGAGTGATTAGTTCATATTCATATTGTGCCTTATTTATAATATACATGTATTTTAATTGCTGCAATTAATTGCTTTCATGTACAGCCAAACCTGTCTTAACAGCCACCTGTCTACAGAGGCCACCTAAATTGGTTCACTCTGGATGGAAACATTTGTTATAGAACCTGTCTATAGTGACTACCCATCTACAGTGGCCACCTAAATGGGTTCACTCCAGACGAAAATTTGTGTGAAAGAACCTGTCTATAGAGGTTGCCCGTCTACAGTGGTCACTTTTTTCTGTTTCCTGTAGTTGGCCACTATAGACAGATTTGACTGTATGATGATTTAATAGGAAGAGGCATTGAACATACAAAGTGAGTTTTCATGTGAGATAATGTAGTAATTTATTGTTCTGTGCAGCATGTGCATTTGTGTAGTTTCAAATATGAAATAATAATTACCTCTGTGCACTTGGCCAAATTGGGGTCATAGTGCCTTGAAGTCCATTTTTAATTAACGTTTTCTCTCCTATATACACCTCACACAAAGATTGATATAGCCATGGAGTTGCCCTCGGGAAATGTTTTGCTTTCATCAAATTTATGAATCAATTCCAAAAATAACACAATTTCTTTTCAAAGACGTATACCATTCAGATGCATTCATTTTCAAGCATTGGGTTCCTATACATGTGAAGTGTGACGCATTCTGTGAAAAGTCCCATTACCTCTTGAAGGTGTGAATGCAAATGGGATTTCTCAGACTGTATTTATTCGGAAACAGTTATGTGTTTGAGATGGCTGATGGAGATAATATTATGAGCCAAATTGATATGTTTTCCTTGCTTTTTTATGGAGCACATTAAAATGATTTGGTGTATTGTTACTGTACATACTGGTTAACAATGGTGTCTCAATATTATGAAAAGTAAAAGAGATTTTATTGTTGCTGTACATCCGCATTCGTACTTCATAACAATCCAATCCAATCTTATCTAGAATATATTGTGTAAAATCAAAGATTGAGAGCGAATTAATTCTTCTTGGTTCAGTGGTTGATATCCTGGATAACTTCTGCAAACACATTAAAAGTTTCAATACTTAAACTATTGATGCTATCTTCAAAAAGTGCATGAAATCAAAATAATATGTTTCAGTCATGTTTGATATTTCATCCTTTGTTTTCAGTTTCATGACTGATAAACACTCACATATTGATCAATCCGTGACTCTTTATCAGATGAAGTACAAAATATTAAAGGTTTGGGAAGTATCAATATTTTACTTGTGCTATCTTTAAAAAGTACATTCTGTGTTAGATTTCAATGGTATGAATATAAAGAGGTAACACAATGGAAATCAACAGGAATTAGATTTACTCTTTCTTTCCTTCTTGTATTTTCACAATAAATTGTTTTTGATCATTGCAAATTTCGAAATATTATTCTTTAACAGTTTTCATACAACAGTTTGAAAGAGGAAATGAGCTCCGGATATTTTTTTTTACACTTAACGTCAAGATTCTAACTTAAAACAAACCAATAGCCTTGCAAGCAAAGACAATTAAGAAGATTAAAATCTTCTTGAACTTTATCATGGCCTTTTATCCAATTCTGACGAGGTAATGCATTTCAGAATTATGATAATTATCTTGAAATATTTTCAGGCCTTTTTTTAAACAAATGACCAAAGGTGGTCTCTTGTAAACTCGCAAGGGAAACTTGAGTATGGACAAAAAAATTGTGCCTTTTAACACCCGTTTCTGGCTTTGAATTTAGAGGCCAGTTTGAATAACTGGAGCAGAAAATTGATTTTTTTTTTTTTTTTTCATTTCGTGAGGGTGATGCCTTTTGTTCAAAAGTTTAAACATTAACCCTGTTGTATCTTGGTAGGGCTGGGATAGTGTATGGTGAGAGTTTGGGGTTCGTAATCAAATTATGTTTTCCTTGAGTTAAAGATTGATGGAAGAGTAGGTGAATTGTATGGGAAAAACCTAATATGGAAGACTTGGGCTGTTTTTGATGGAGAAAAGGCTGTGAGAAATGTTACAGAAATCATGTTCCCGTAAAATGTGAAGGAAATATTGTGCTCGCGGGCTCACGTATCAAGTTATTTCTATCCTTTTTTGTGATACTGAGTTTTACTTTATGTTCTATTGATTTAAATAACATGTATGTGAATTAAAAAAACTTTAAATGTATCAATTTTATTTTCTCACAAAATCCATACTTTTCACAACAAAATAAACTCATTTGTGGCGTTATTAGCATCTGAAATTTGTCTACATTCAATGTTAAGCACAATTAAAAACCTCTCAGAAAAAATCCTTGATAAATAGGAAAGAAAGAGAGATAACAGGAAGAAAAGAGGACGGGGGAAGAGACAAGTTATATTCCTATAAAGACATGATGCTTTCTTCATTTTGATGGTTTTAGATATGCACTCTTTCCACTGAATTTTCTTCCTCGCTCTTCACTACCCCTAAGGAATATTCGAAAGGGTATCTTGCTGACCGTTGATCGGCCATTTCTGCCTTTGGGCTTAGGCAAAGACATCGTTGGTTTAGGATTACGGCAGCTCTGTGCATGTTGATTCATTCATTATGCCGATTGGTAAGGCAGCGAAGGCACACCATTGGCTACCGCAGAATTGCAAATCATCACAGGTTACTTGAAACTTGAGAACAAGTACATGGCAGAATAATCCTCGGAGACGAATGGTTGTGCGAATCTTTGTGCAGCGTTTAGGTGAT
>BQKZ01006665.1:18128-33696 GCA_036244855.1 Temnopleurus reevesii | reverse complement strand
GTGGTGATGGTGGTGATCTTGGTGGTGGTGGTGGTGGTGGTGGTAGTGGTGGTTGTCTTGATAGTTGTAGTGATGGTGGTATCGGTGGCGATGATGGTGGTGGTTGTGATGGTGGTGGTGGTGGTAGTGGAGTAGGTGGTGATGATGGGGGTGGTGGTGTGGTGATGATGGTGGTGATGATGGTGGTGATGATGATGGTGGTGATGATTATGATGATGATGATGATGGTGATGGTGATGATGATAGTGGTGATGATGTTGGTGGTGGTGGTGTTTGAGGTGATGGTGGTGATAGTGGTATTATTTTTCTCATCATTGAATATCCGCATTTTGTTGGTGACGATGATGCTGGTGTAAAGTAAGCTTTGGTCGAACAATTTAGCAATAATAAAGAATAATGCTGATTCTTACAAATTTGATTTTAGAAGTGCAGTGAGTATTACTCAAAGAAATGTTTAATATTCACACCTCAAATAACTTTTGTTCAAATTGCAGGTCATTTGTGAGCATGGAGGCATAGTCGACGACTGCTATTCTGATCGCATCACGCACATACTCTGTGACACACAACGCACTGACATATTTAGACTGGTAAGTTGTCCTTTCCTTAAAAAGACACACATGCATGTATTTAGATTTTGTTAAAAAGAAATGAACTCATTCAATGAAGGATTTAGTCATACCATTTTAGATAAACACACACACAAAAATCAAAATGAAGCTATAAGGCGCCAAAAATAATCGTTTGCCCAAGAATATCATGTTATTTTATTACATACTGAGTCTGATTTTTTTTTACTCATCAATTTTTTAAACACATTTTCTTGTGAAAAATATGACTTAAGAAGGAGTGAAAAGCAAAGTAATGAGTTGTTGCATGTCCTATGCTGATGCTATGTTATGTTGACCTTAAACCTCCATAGGCGATGAAGGACGGTAAACGGTGCGTGACGGCAAGCTGGTTGAACGACTGCTTGAAGAAGAAAGCCATGCTCCCGCCCTGGAGGGCCCTACACTACCCCGCCCCGTCGTATCCACTACAGCCCCCACCCTGCAAAGATCAGGTAAGTTATAAAGGAAGGAGTACAATGTGCTTCATCTAATTACCCCCCCCCCCCCCCCCCCCCCCCAACACACAACACACACACTTCCTTGTATCGTTTTCATCATCTAAGAAAGCCATGCTCCCGCCCTGGAGGGCGTTACACTACCCCGCCCCATCGTACCCTCTCCAGCCCCCGCCCTGCAAAGATCAGGTTAGTTGTGTAAAACAGTGCGATGCAGTCGGTTCGGGGAATATATGTGCTCGGCTGCGCGACCCGCCAAGTGCAATTTCTAGTTTATTGAGTGCTTAGTGGAGAAAGTCATGCTCCTGCCATTGAGGGCGCTACCCTTACCCGCCCTGTCGAACTATCTTCAGATCCCGCCCTGTAATGATCAGGTTAGTTATCGTATAATGCACTGATAGGGAATATGTTATCACTGTGCGTTTGCACGAATTTCATCTTTAAAAAAAAAGAGAACTGCTGAAACTCCTCCAGCTGGTCATCTTTCTTTTGTTCAAGTATTGGAATTCCATTATTCTTTCCTCCTTGCTCTGTAATTGACTTCCCCTCACATCCTGTTCTTTCTTTCTTTCCACCTCCTTGTGTAGCTTTTTCTATATACTAAATTTGTTTGGTTAGGAATTAACACACCATTGCATAAAAATACATGCAGAAATTATGTAACTTTCATTTTCAGCCACAACATTATATTTGTTCATTATTCGTTGGTGATTTGTTTTTGTTTATGAATGATTCCAATGAAATCTTACATTCAAAAAAGGAAAAAAGAAGATTTTGCAAGGATCTAAATCTCAAGCTCTTTTTTACTCCAAATTTCATATTTTAAGAATGATAACGATTGGTTGATGGAAAAAAGCCATGCTCCCATCCTCGAGGGTCCTACCCAGCCCCAGCCCTTCAAAGATCATGTTAGTGTTTTGATTAGAGGTTGATTACATCTTTTATTTCTTTTGTTATCAGGTTATCGCAGTGACTGGATTTGAAGGTGGGGAGAGGAATGATGTAAAGACCATGATTGAGATGACTGGAGCTAAGTATACTGGGTTCTTTAGCAGAGGAAACACATTACTTATATGTCGAAGGTAAGCGATTTCAAGAATTCCTTATCCCTGCCCTTCTTCTACTTCTTCTCCTTCCTCTTGTTATTCTTCTTGTTCTTGTTCTATGTCGTTTTCTTCTTCTTCATCTTTTTCTAGATATCCAGTATTTACTGTTGTCAGGCTCGAAGGGACCACCTATCTCGTTTCACTCAGTCATGTACAATCCTGAAGAAAAAGCAAAATCAGAGAAACGTCTGGGAATTTTAGGGAAGTTTATGAAGAATCATGGGAAAGTTTTGAAATTCTGTTTGATTTTGGGTGTTGGCTATAAAAAGATGGTACCCTGATTATGAAATAGCCTGTATACTAAAGATAACAGATATACATATCATAAGATAGTGGCTGGAATGAATGACTATGAGGGGGAGGTGGAGGCCATCATAGCGTCTTATTTTGCAAACCATGCCAAAAAGAAAGTCATAGAATTTTGTTTTTTAATTACTTTAGGAAACCTGCTAATGTCCATTATATTTCTCGACCATTCACAGGCTGGAAGGAGCAAAGTATGAGAAAGCGCAGGAGTGGCGGACACCAGTCACTAACGTCCAGTGGCTCAGTGAGGTGATCTTGGGCAACTACGATGCTCTTCATAATTTTGTCATGCCAAGGTACCAGGTGTTCGACGTTGAGGATCCTTTCAAATTAGAGTTGCTTCGACCGCTAAAGCTTATGGGTGAGTATTACTGTGTGATTTTGTTTTAGATATGAAAAAATATGGTTAGATTTTTGGAATATCATTTGGCTTCAGGACGCTCTATGCAACTCAGTCATATCAAGGTACAAGGGGATTTAATGCGGGGAGAGTCATAATGACTGTTCTTTTTAAAGAAGGGATAAAGAACTGACACCTGTTTAACCCTATTTTAACTGGGCTTTTCCAGACCAAGTTTATACTGGGGGGGGGGGTCAATTTGACCCCCCTTCAGATCTCGGCCTTGGATCGCGCAATCACCGCGAAATTTTGCACACGCATAGAGCAAAGTGTTAACTACATGACTGTATGGTTTGATTTTCCGAAAATTTCTAATTTTTATTTTTATGTAATTAATTATGCAAATTTATACATGATATCACACTTTCTGTTCTATTTCCCCAATACAGCATCTAGAAGGCTTATTTTTGGTGTGAATATTCTTTATATCATTTCTCATGACACTACCTGAAACAAAATTTGGTATGACAATTTATTTCTTAAGGTTTTTATTCTTTTATGAATTTCTTATGTATTTCATTGTTTTTTGACCGTTTGTTTTCTATTGTATTTTTGATGAACTTTATTGCAGATAATTTTTGAAGCATTTTTGTGCTGAAAGGAATTAATTTCAGCCTATAAAACAAGAAATAACTACATTTTTATGAATTCTGACTAAAATCACAATTTACATTGGCTTTGTACACAAAATCACATTTTTGAGCCATTTTCGGTCTGACATGCATGTACAAAAAGTGGCGCGGCGACATAACTACATGCTCAATTTTTGTGAAAACAGTCTTAAAGGAGGACTCCGGACCAAAAATTTCTTGCTCTGATTCAAAGCGCAAAAATCAGACAAACAGATTAAAAAAAATTTGAGCGAAAACGGACAACAAATAAAAAAGTTATGAATATTTGAAAAATATCTTAAGATTTTCAAAATAGTTATATTTTTGGCCAATTTGTAACTACAGGTCACGTGACATGACGTGTTGATGACGTAGGTTCGTCACTTCTCTAGAGTGAGTGTATTATCTCTTTGTTTTTTAATGTTCTGTTTCAATGCCATTGGGCGCAAAAATAGTTCCTTTTCTCAATGAATTCATCTCGTTGAATATATATTCTTGATTATACCTTCTGAAATATTGTTTACGAAGAAAAGATAACAAAATTATATAAATAAATATGATTTCAATAAACAATATGTTTAATAAGAAATATGTATTATGTGTTATAATTACGCTTGCACGGACTTGCACGGAAGCAAACTAATGTTTACTCTTGTAAATTATGGTAAAGGAATGCTCTTTGGATTTACAATGACCAAAATGATACAAAAAAAGAAAATAATTATGATTTGAAAAACAATAACATGCATGATAAATTGTACAAAAACAATATGATATAAAAGAAGATGATTATTGACAAATTAATTTTTCATATTTATGCAATCAATTTATAATAGCAACATTGAAATCGATGGAACAAAATACGTCATTAAATTAATGTTGAAAATATTCAAATTCTCTTAATTAGAGCAATTCTTTATATGAATAAATCTTCTCCTTATTTATTGTTTATCAAAATCATATTTATTCCATAATTTATCATTTCATCTTTCATATAAAACTTATTTTGAATATATATATTTCTTGAACATAATTGCTTTATATGTGTTGAACACTATCCATCAACAAAATTTTCTCTAAAGATTAAAAAGACGGATTAAAAAGCAATGATATATAATAAGCCCATTGTAGAGAAGTGACGCACCTACGTCATCACTATTTGATGTCACGTGATGCAAAGTTGCCAATTTGCTAAAAATATAACTATTTAAATTATTTTTAAAAACCCTTCAAAAATTCATAACTTTCTTATTTATTGTCCGATTTTGCTCAAACTTTTTTTGATGTGTTCGTCTAATTTTTGCGCTTTTAATCAAACCAAGTTATTTTTGGCCTGGAGTAACCGTTTAAAAGTTGCACAAGGCTTGAAAGAAAAAAAGTCAGCGAGTTTCGCGGTGACAAAAATTTTGCGCGGCGGAGCGATCGCGAAATTTGTATGGGGGGGTCAATTTGAATAGGGTGGAATAGGGTTAAGCAGTACATGTTACTCTGTCTACGTCAAATCTCTTGGGACCGCAAACATCTCTCTGACGCTGGAGAAATTTGATTTAGAAGAGGTAGATAACACAGGGTTTAAATGATTTGTTTCCCATCAACCTTGGCAATAATATGACGTGGACAGAGTTGACTATATGTCAATTTTTACTGAATTGGTTATTTTTATTTTTACAGTAGTATGCAGCAGGTTGAATAAACAATGATAAAATGTCTGTAATAAGACTTTATATATATTTAACATGTGACAACAATTTTGTTGTATTAATTGTGAATTTCTTATTTTTTTTTGGCAGAACCTTGGACCGTACCAATCAAGATATCGCAGTCAATTAGACGGGTAAGTTACTTTACATCTCTTATTTAGGGTTCCCACTCTATCTGAAACACCTGAACAAAATAAGTTGCGCTTTTTCCAGTCAGAGAATGTGATGAAACCCAGAAACCATTTCATCAATCAGGATCATTTATTTTTTTGTATTTCAAATCATGACCACTGGCAGGTCCTTGGATAATTTTCATCCTAAAATTTTTGATATTATCAGGGAAAAATTGAGTGAACCCTGTTGATACAATTGCACTTTGAAGAGCTGTTATTTGGAGTCTGTATTAATCATTTTCTTTGGTGAGTAGATTCTGTGCCCAATGCTTTTATTAGTGAATTGTTGAAATTTTTGAGCTTTTCTAAAACTACCAACCTTATAAAGACGACCCAAGAGAGATAGAAATTGGGCCTTTCACAGCAGGTGGTCTCTATAGACAGGTTCATTTACTTGAAAATTGCCTGCTAGGGAGTCAAGGAAGGTGGTCTTTATGGACAGATGGCCTTTGTATACACGTGGTTGCCGAAGCAGCTTTGACTGTATTTAGAATCTTTGATAATAAGTTGTGTTTTTTTTTTCATTTGCAGAGTTACATCACGAGCATTGCTCAGAAGACGGCAAATCTCGCCAACGGAAAGCGGAAAGGTGACCCCCAATCGCCAGGAAATGCCTCCAAGAAAATCAGGTAAGAAATTAATGATAATAATAATTATATGTTCTTATATGGGAAATATATGAAATAAAGTGTAAACCAAACATAATTTTTAATGTAAATACTAGCAAAAATGAACATAGCTCAGATGACTCGTGTAAGATGCCATCTGCAGTTCTTAATTTGCATTTATAATCAATGGGGAGAAAATAACACTTTTGTTCCGCCTCATACTTTTGAAAAAGGACTCAAAGAATTTCAAAAAATATTATATCACAAAAATATGGATGTTTTTGCAAACAAAAGCAACATGTAGTTCCTATTTCTCTCTATTTTTTCTCTTTTAGAAATATGATAGCAATGGATGATGATTGGGATGTCGGCACGCCAAGGATCGCTCCAGATAAAGCACCTTGTATTCTTTTCACCAATGTCACTCTCTCTTTCTCTCTTTCTCTCTTTTTTCCCTCTTGGTCTGTCTGTCTTATCTGCAATAGACAATGTTTTGCAGTTTGGATGCTAGCATAACCCCTGTAGGTCCTGATGATAAAAATTATAGTAGCTATAAAACAACTCTTTCATCTGTATCTGTATATGATGTCAGCAAAATAGTAACCCTTGTACATCCACATACTTTTGAAAAAATGTTTCAAAGCACTTCAGAAAATATCATGCCACCAAAATATGGTTGATGTGACTTTAATGCATCATCTTATTCTCTCACTCTCTTTCTCTCTCTCTCATTCTTTCTCTTAGGAACATGATAGCAATGGATGATGATTGGGATGTCGGCACTCCTCGCATTGCTCCTGATAAAGCACCTCGTATTCTATTCACTGGTTTGGAAACTGCCAGAATCGCCGACTTATCGAAGGTGAGATTTCAGACATGTGTTAATAGACTTCCCAATCGTTATGAATTTTTCAGGGAAAATGTGATGTTCAGTGCTGTAGTGCAGTTATCACCTACCGAGGCCAAGACTGAGTCTGAGTCATAGGGTTACAAGACCGAGACACAAAAAATCGGTCTTGAGACCAAGGTCAGACTGTAAAGTAGGATATCCCCCCCAAAAAAAAATCGGTCTCAAGATGTGTTTTGAGGCCAAGACCAGAGTCCAGACCTCTAACATTGATGATTTTTTTTTTGCATTCCGAAGTTGTGTTTTGAGAGAATTTAAAGAATTCATGAATCACTGTCAGCCTAATCAATTGATTTATATTTATAAATACTGATTGATTTTGAGTATCTAGTTATCAATAAAGTTAAAGATTGATATTCTAATTCCGAGTTTCAATGTTTTCTGCAAAACTCATTGAAAAAAAGCATCAAGCTGACCATATTCTAGGGTCGAGCAATGAATTCCAACAGATTTGATGCATAATATATCAAAAGCCATTTCTTTGTTTAGTTTTTACCAAAAAAAAGTAACTCAGATCAGTCAGTTCATAGATTCCATCAATGTGTAGAAAATGCATAACATTTCCATCTGGTTAGTAAACCCAGCTCCGGATTATTTCAAACTTGTGTTCTGACAGAATTTTATGAGTTTATGAATTTATGAATTACCTGAATATAGATCCTGTGTTATTGATACTCTAAATTGATATTTTGATTCTAAGTTTCAATGCATTCTGCAAAACTCATTTCAAATAGCAACAAGCTATGTAATTGAATGCAGAATGTATTTAATACCATTTTTCATTGGCTAACAAAAGAGTGAGAAATTTAGCAGTCAATTTGTAGATTCCATCAAAGTTTAAAATTTGCATCTATAAGTAAACCTGGGTATTTCCTTAACCAGACTGGGGAAGGTCCCAATTCCATTTTTGCTATTGCAAACAATTGACAATGTTTGATGTTGTGTAATAGATTATTATTGAAATAGAAATTTATTGAATTAAAAATATATATCATGTGACAAATTTCATCATATTTTACAGAAAATTGAGAAGTTTGGTTGCAGTACTGTAGATCACATTAATAAAAATGGAAATTAATCATATTTGAATATTATGTTTAATAATATTTTTGCGATTCTTAACAGAAAATTGAGAAGCTCGGTGGCCGTATTGTGGATTCGATCAGCCAGTGTACACATCTGATAGCGACAAAGATTATGAGGACTGTGAAGTTTCTTGCCGGAGTTTCCGTCTGTAAACACATCGTTACCCCCATGTGGATAGAAGAAAGCTATAAGAGCAGATGGTTTCTGGGTAAGGTCAAAGGTCATAGAGATAGTAGAAGTAGTAGTTAGTTACTTAGTCCTAGTAAAGGTAGCAGTAGTAGGAGACGTTCATCAGTTGAGGATAGGAATCAAATAAGTATTTTTAGGCTTTCACCAATCATCGGTACACAGCTATTCTTGACATAATTTCAAACTCAAAATTTGATAGTAAATAAGAGGCCAGTTTACTTATGAGATATTGAGCGTACTTCTAATACAATTTTTATAAATTTATTTGTCTTGTAATGACCCGTTTGTCTCACAACGAAAGGAGCCGCACTCGCATCTGCTGTGCGATTATTGTTGAAAATCTGGGAGGAAATCGATTATGCAAACTGAATTTGCTCATTCAAAAGAAACATATTTGAACTTGACTCTCAGTTATACCAGAAGTCAGGCCCTGGCAGTTTATTTTCAGGGCATTTTTTTTGTGGCCTTTTTGTGTGCAAAATATAGCATTCTTGGTTATTTTCAGTCTTTTTGATCAATTCTGAAATATATAACTGGAATATACCCAGGGTTCTACAAACCCACTTGCGTCGGTTTGCCTGGGACAAGTGAAAAACCATTTCCTTTATTTGACTTCTGATACGGCATTTCTATGAATTCTTCTTTGTGGTTGTATTTATTGATAACAACCACAGCTGCCAACATGAGTCAATAGAAATTAGTAATAATCCTGTTCCAAATTAGTAATCTTCACATATATTACATTGAAATGCATGGTGCTAGAAGTGTTGCCAAAATTTGTCATCTTTACTTGGGCTGACAGAAAACTTAACAAAGCTGAGGCCAAAATTCATATTGATTATAAAAAAATTAGTGATAGTTGGCAGCTATGAACAACATTGTAAATCAGGTGTATCCTATGCCTGAATAAAAACTGAGAAAATACAATATCAATCAAGAATTTGGGCAAGTGATGATTCTGAAAGGGCAAGTAAACTTTCTAGTCGCTTGTTCGTCAGGCAAGCGCGATAAAAATAAATTATGTAGAGGCCTGATACCAAATAAATAATCTTTTATTTGTAATTTATTTTTCTTTCCTGTAGATGTGAACAACTTCTCTCTTCTTGACCAAGAGATGGAGACGTTATTTTCCTTTCAGCTCAGGGAGTCACTCATAAGAGCCAGTAAACACAAGCTATTCAAGGTTAGTCATTTTTTATTTAGGATATTTGTTCCTTGTTGTTTTGCAAGACACTGAGGCACATCAGGATCTTCAGTTATTATGATTAATTAAAGGCTTGGTCTTGGCCAGGAAAATCTTGTGTTGATTAAAAGCAGAAAAATCAGACGAGCAGATAAAAAAAAAAGTTTGAAGGAAATCGCACAACAAATAAGAAAGTTATGAGTATTTCAATTATATAACCCAATAGTTGTTATCAGTCAAATTGACAACGTTGGGTCACGTGATTATGGCGTATATCATGCACTTCTCTGCAAGCAGTTTATTATTCGTATTGTTTTAAAACCCTCATTTTTCAAGCAGGTAACGCAATATTTCGTCGATACATACATGGGTACAGATACATTTATTGAATGGATGGTTTGCATATTTAAAAAAAATAAGTGTGACCGATTAAAATGGATTTTTAAAAACAATAAGTTATAATAAGCTTATGGACAGGAAGTGCATGATCCACGTCATAAGCACGTGACCAAAAGTCATGTGTTACGTTCTACTGCGTACAATAATTTATAAATTATCACTGTTCAGTCATATCATTGAAATATTCATAACTTTCTTATTTCTAGTCTGATTTTTTTTTGATCTGCTCGTCTGATATTTCTCCTTTTAATCAAAGCAAGAGTTTGCTAGCCCAGACCAAGTCTTTAAGTTAAATATATACTAGCCTTTTACTGCTCTTTCTCATTTATTTATTATGTAATAATCCCTTCTGTTTTCTCCTCTCACTCTCTCATTCTTGCAGGATGTAACAATCTACATCACGCCCGGAGTCATCAAAACCTGGAGCTTATATGTTGAGAGAGATCACCGAAGTAGCGGGGGGTAAACTAGCCCCTCTTGCTCCTCCCTCCCCATTCCTCCTCATATCAGCCCTTCTACCCTTCCTTCATATCTGATAATTATGTAACCATCTTTTTCCCTGTTTCTCTTTTGTCATCTTGTAGGATGTTACAATCTACATCACGCCTGGCGTGAAGCCTGGCGCCAACATGTTGAGAGAGATCATCGAGTGTGCTGGGGGTAGACTTGCCCCCTGCCGCCCCTCGCTCATGAAGATTAGCCACTTACAGAGCACCCTCGGAAAGGGGGCGTTCGTCGTGATCAGCTCTCCGTCTGATATGCCGTCCTGTAGAGATTTCTTCAGTCACAATATAGGTAGGTCATATCGTCAGCGTTTCTACGAACCGGCCTGTAATTACGGGGGCGCTGCTTGAACACGTAGAAACCCTGACATAGCGTCAAGTACAATGGCATACCACTTGAATTCATGTTACAGTGGAAACTCAGTATAACGAGGTGATTGGGACCATCAAAATACCTTGTTATAGCAGTAATCTCTTTATAGCAGAGTTAGAATAAGTTATAAAGAGCTGGGACCAGATTTTGTATCTTTTTATAACAGATATATCGATATATCACATCTTTTTATATCGAGTTTCCACTGTATTTGAATTGAATTGCTACGATTGGTTCGTGCAACCACCCCTCGCTAGTAGGCTGGTTTGTAAAATTGGCTACGATATAAAGGTTGTGTCAATAAAAACTAATCACTTTTGAAATGTCCGTCAAAAATTCATTTCAAGTTATTATCAGACAGACCTCCCAACCATTAGGAATTTTAAGGAATGAATATGAATTTTGGACTAGTTTGAGAGAGTTTCAAGGCTATTTCAAAAGAATTTTCCTATTTTTCTTGATAATTTTACTGCACAGTCCTAAATGAATGGGAAACATGGTTTATTTCCTTTTCCTCAGCAAATTATTCCTCTTTTTCCATTATTATGAGTTGAGAGGTCTGATTCAGAAGATTTTATAGATACTCCATTATCATATCTATCACAGGCCACTTAAATACTCTATTTTCATTTATGCTTGGGTAAACATAAACTGTTTATGCCCAGGGTGTGAAATATGCCATGGCATTTCAAAAGTGCAAAGGTGTTTTTGATACACACTGTAGTACCAAAGCAATAATGTAACTGTCTCTTGTTATGATGGTTATAAAAGCTTTGCAAGGTTTCTGATTGAATACCACTGTGCATACTGAAGTCCTGCACACCCTGATATTGTGTTTAGCCAATGCTTCTGGATTTTGATCACTTCTGGCATGTCATGATTATCATCATTCATTAGATTTTCAAATTCAGAAAGATTTATTCAAAGCCACGCAATCAAAAACTATAAGAAGTTTATGAAGTATGAATATGTAAACACAAGATGAGAATGAAAAGCAACCTACAAGAAAGAAATAAGATAAAAACTCAAGTAGAGTAATGGACAAAATCAAATTTTCTAAATGAACAAGAATGTTAATAGTCTAAAAATATTTGTGAGGTATAAACATGTATAAACATGATAAACATGTATAATTCACATCTTTAAATCTTTATCATAAGTATATATCTGGGGTTTATAAACTGATAGTTTCCTATAAACATGTATGTAATATAACATATAAATTGACAAATCAATCTGCAATTAATTTAGATGAACAAAATAGAGGAATAGTAACAAAATTAAATTGATTTTTGCCTTGCTGTTTTATTTCATAGGATATTGTATTTAGCAGTTTTCTTCTATTCTCTCTTTATTGCAGATGTCCACAATGCTGAGTTTATCTTGACTGGTGTACTCCGACAACAGATGGATTATAAATCATATCCTTTTAAGCAAATATTATTATAGATCCAGCTGCCATTTCATAAGCCCATTCAGGGGCCTGGAACATAAAAGATACAATTAAACTTACGATAAATATTAATCGCAAGTCTATGGCAAAATGTGTATCCAAGAGATGCGATTAATTACAAAATGAATTGTATCCCTTTTATGTTACAGACCTGGACAGGAATTATTTTACAACAAATTCAATCACTATTCCTTTCCTAAATTGGCAACACTGACTTTTAAATTCTCTCTTTAGAACGTTCTAATTAGATGCTATGTTTCCATATTGAATCTTCTTCACCAAAAAGCGTGTTTAAAAGGTTTCTGTCCGAGAGGTTAGAAGGTCTGTAGATGGAGTGTTATTATTTATGTAAACTTTGTCAAATAAGCCCTTTCGGCCGCGATGAAAGTATTTTTCATAAATCATATTTAATGAATGAATGAATGGAGCCTGGATTTAGATTTGAATTGATTACACTGGTCAACAAAATTTTACTTTTTGAAAGTTGTCTGCGATTTTTTAGCTGATTTAGGGTGAATCTGATGCGCTGAATCCAAAAATCACATCGGTTTTGTCTCATCAGGTCAAGTTTTCGAGCTATCCCCACATGTTGTTTTTTACGTTTTTGTTCACATGTACACCTTTTGGAAGGTGTTGATGGAATAAAGTGACATGGCAGATGAATATTTTGGTTCGAAATGATTATACTGATAGGAAGAAATATTAAAATCACATAATAATGGGTAATTTTGCTGAAAATGGCTCAGTTTGAGGCCATGAAACCTCAAAATCCTCTAAAAATTTGGATGAAGCCCTCATATGGTTATTTTTGGAAAGTTAGAGGATTAGACCAGCCAAAATATTTATTTTTGAACAGCAGAACAAAAATCTAGTAAAAAAGATCCAAAAATTTTAAGGAAAATTTGAGAGGTAAAGAGAAAATGCAGAATTTTTAATAATATAAAAAAAAATTGAAAATAATGCCAAAATCACTATACAAATCTTCAAATTTGGTGACACTGGTGATAAGATAATGGCTCGTTCACCATTTATCCTTTATCCATGGATGAGAATAAATACCTGTGATTTAAAAAAAACTCAGAATGTTCAGATTTTTAAAGAAATTTAACAAACATTTTAATATTTTCATTTTTATGAAACTGAATAATAGCTCATGTACAAAAACAATTGAATTTCATACGATTTTATCATTTTAATTAATAGATTGTCATAAATATAAATATATATATTCATAATTTTCTTATATTAACATGATAACATGGTACATCTGATAATAAAAGGTGTCACAGAGGTTGCCAATTGGTCTATAATGGTGTTTATTATTTTCATCATTTTTTAATTATAAATTCATAATTTTTACAAATTCTGTTCGTTTTTCCTCAATTTTTTTTTTGTTTTGTTTATCTAATTCATATTCTTATGTTGAAAAATAAGTATTTTGGCTGGTCTTCCAGTTCAGTTTTTGTCCAATAACATTATACTTTGCCCAATCCAATTTTTTGAGGATTTTAAGGTTTCACAGCTTCAAACTGAGGGATTTTCAACATAATTACCAGAAAATATTGGGCCTGAATATTTATTGACATTAGTATAATCATTTCTATCAAAAAAATAAATTTTCCATGACATTTCAGCCCACCAAACCCTTTAAAAGTGCTCAACATATGCATTAAAGTGTAAAAACATAAAAAACCACATGTGGGGATAGCTCGGAAACTTGACCTGATTGAGCAAAACCAATGTGATTTTTGGATTCAGCACCTCGGATTCACTCTAAATCAGCAAAGAAATCGCAGACAACTTTTTTGCTGTTGACCAGTGTTATTGAATGTAGAAATCTCAAATTGCCCTTAACAACGAAATACATTCAGATTTGATACTAGGATTTGAAGCTGAATTAGCCCTCATTCATTGTACGGGACCAGATGTGGACTCAGCCTTGGACCTGATTTAGACCAAGTCTAGGACAAGATGAGGTCTAAGCCTGAACTTCATGCAGAATAGTCTTGGACAGATCAAGACTAGACCCTGGACTAGATTAAGACTAAGCAATGGTCCGTGTCAAGTCTAAGCCTTGGACATCATCAAGACTAAGCCCAAGACATTAACTAAAGGGGTGTTGCTCAAAAGTTGCAATTGATCGCAAGTTGCAGTTGATTGGAACGCGCCAATCAGAATCATTGGTTCATGCGCGTCTTGTTAAATGCGCATACCGTGCGCGAATGAAAGTGCGCGTTACAAGTTGCAAAATTGCAGTTGATTTGCAGTTGATTTTGAGCAACACCCCCTAAATCCAGGTTTAGATCGAGTCCAAGCCTTGTACTAGATCAAGTTCAAGATTACGTCCAGGATTAGATCAAGAAGAGGCATGGTACCAGGTGAAGCCTACGACCTGATCAAGATTACATGTAGGACTAAATTCTTAATTGAGATTGAGCCTGAAGTAGATTATGCCTAAGCCGTGGACGAGATCAACATTAAGGATAGGACTAGATCAAGTCTAAGCCTAGCACCACATCAAGATCCATGAAGACTAAACCTTGGACAAGATTAGGAATAGGCCTGGAACCTGATTAATTCTTAGCCGAGGACTAGATCTGGCCTAAGTTTAAGACTTGATCAAGTTCCAGACAGTCCATCCTGCCTCTCATGCAACAATGAGAATCTGAGTTTTACCTCAACATCAATAGAGAGGACCAATCTTACAGTATAGCCCAACTTTGGACAAATTTCTGAGAATGTAAATATGGATTTACTCTCAAATTACACAGAGCTGCTAACCATTCCAAAAGATGCATGGGGCAAGATTAGAATGAACAATGACAGCAATAAACCGTGCTCTCAACCATGTACTTGTGACAAGAGCTTCAAATTCATATGAAAATGCATGATATAAACATTTGGAGCTACATGCGTAGCTTGTTGCAGATCCAGAAGGAAATCCCTATTTCCCAGGGTGTGATTTCAAATGCCAGTTGGATATTAGGAGAAAATTGATTTAAAATCATTTAACATTGTAAGGTACTTCTATCGATGCCTTATCGCTCAAACTACAGCCTCCGCTCCAGTTAAGACTCCGGTTTTGAATATTCCTAGGGTTTGTTCTAAAAAAAGGTGAATGTAGCTTTGACTTCTGTGGTCCGAAGACATGGAACAGCCTATTATATGAACTTCGGTCATCAAACTCTCTTGTAGTGTTCAAGTGCAAGCTAAAGACACACATTTGTTTACACATAGAGCAGTTTGCTCATTACATGCTATATAAATGCCAGTTTATTATTATTGTTATTATTATTATTATTATTATTATTATTATTATTAGCTTATCGGCGGAATAAGGCACATTTCTGTGCTGTAAAATGGGCACTTAAGGGGAAAACCACAATACAGCGAAAATATTGTTTCGCCGTAGCGTTTTCACAAGCTACATCTCGGAAAATAGTAACGTAATAGCGCCATCTACGGTATGTAGTGGGAGAGGCGGTCCTGTTACGTGGTGAGAAAA
>BQKZ01006664.1:8847-20049 GCA_036244855.1 Temnopleurus reevesii | reverse complement strand
AGTCGAACGTAAAGTCGTGCGTAAAGTCTTTCTTATCTTGATGAAACACCTCCCTGGTGTGTGTTTCATAAAGCTGTGCGGAGATCTTAGGATGAACAGCTTTATGAACCTGGGCGGTGTTTCACCAAGATAAGAAAGACTTTACGCACGACTTTACGTTCGACTGGTATCATATCTTGCGCTGAATGCACGTACTATTATGACTTATTGCGCACAAGAAGGGATACTAGTCGAACGTAAAGTCGTGCGTAAAGTCTTTCTTATCTTGATGAAACACCTCCCTGGTGTGTGTTTCATAAAGCTGTGCGGAGATCTTAGGATGAACAGCTTTATGAACCTGGGCGGTGTTTCACCAAGATAAGAAAGACTTTACGCACGACTTTACGTTCGACTGGTATCATTTCTTGCGCTGAATGCACGTACTATTATGAATTATTTTGCGCACAAGAAGGGATACCAGTCGAACGTACAGTCGTGCGTAAAGTCTTTCTTATCTTGGTGAAACACCTCCCTGGGCTTTAGCTTTACAATGCAAACGCTAATATTTAAGACGCCAAATCTATGGGTAGCCAAAGAAGAAAATGATGTGCAATGAGGTCCCAGGGGCCTTAAAAAGTCACTTTATTTAGAAACAACAACAACAACAAGAAGGTATACCAGTCGAACGTAAAGTCGTGCGTAAAGTCTTTCTTATCTTGGTGAAACACCTCCCTGGTTGAATTGAATTGAATTGAATTGAATCTTTTTGAAACACTGTCCTAGTTTCGCGCAAGAAGGATGGCTGTTTAAAACCTTCTTCAGATGATATAGCATGGAAAGAACAAATGAAAAAGAATCCTGAGATGGGTAGAGTTGGACGGAGATAAAGAGGGAGAGAGAGAGAGAGAGAGAGAGAGAAGGGGAAGAAAGGGCTAAAGAGAGAGGGGGTGAAAGAGAGTGAGAGATAGATAGAACGAGACAGACAGAACAAAATAGGAGAAGTGAAGAGTGAAGAACTGTGTCGATACTATGGACTCGATGTAGCTCCCGCGTCAAAACAAGAGGCGCCATGCAGTCGGCCATCGAAAAATCAACGCATAAAATTGAAACGAAATAAGAGTAGGAAGAAGGAAGAGGGTTTCAACCGTAGCCAAAAAATGTTCTCACAACCTTTTAAAGATGGAAGCCTTCTTTTTCTGGAATTACATGACATCTACATGAGCATGCTGTACATTTCATATATATTTTTTTGAATATAACGTTATTTCTTCTTAGTTGCTGAACAGACCGCCAACCAGAAATCAACGCATAGAATTGAAACGAAATAAGAGTAGGAAGAAGGAAGAGGGTTTCAACCGTAGCAAAAGAATGTTCATACAATATTTTAAAGATGAAAGCCTTCTTTTTCTGAAATAACAGGACATCTAGATGAGCATGGTGTTCATTTCATATATTTTTTTGATAAAATGTTGTTGGTAATTAGTTACTGAAGCACCCCGCCAACGAAAAAAAAATCAGCACATAAAATTGAAACGAAATAAGAGTACGGGGAAGAAAGAGGGTTTCAACATTAGCCAAAGAATGCTCACACAACCTTTTTAAAGATTGAGTTATTCCTATTTCTGGAATTACAGGACATCTAGATGAGCATGATGTTCATTTTATATATTTTTTTGATAAAATGTTGTTGGTAATTGGTTACTGAAGCACCCCGCCAACGAAAAAAAATCAGCACATAAAACATGTAAAATTGAAATGAAATAAGAGTACGGGGAAGGAAGAGGGTTTCAACATCAGCCAAAGAATGTTCACAAAACATTTAAAAAATGGATGCCTTCATTTTTCTGAAATTACAGGACATTGATAAGCATGGTGTTTATATTCATTTATATAAAATGTTGTTTGCAATTAGTTACTGAAGCATCCAGCCAACGAAAAAAATCAGCACATACAATTGAAACGAAATAAGAGTACGGGGAAGGAAGAGAGTTTCAACCATAGCCAAAGAATGCTCACACAACCTTTTTAAAGATTGGATTATTCCTATTTCTGGAATTACAGGACATCTAGATGAGCATGATGTTCATTTCGTATATTTTTCTCTCTGTGATTAGTTACTTAACAGACCGCCAACGAAAAAATCAACACATAAAATTGAATCGAAATAGGAGTACGAAGAAGAAAGAGGGTTTCAACAGAAGGAAAAGAATGTTCACAAAAGCTTTTAAAGAAGGAATGCTTCTTTTTTATAACAGGACATTGTCGAGTGCATGGTTTTATTTTGTATATTTTTTTCCGTAAATTCTTTTACGAGTGACTGAAAGGGACTACCAACGAAAGATCGACGCTTAAGATTAAAATGGATAATATTAAGATATAGGACTACCACGGGTGAAAGAGGGGAGGGGGTGCTTGATGACCATTTACTACTATTTTAAGTACTTAA
Organism: Temnopleurus reevesii; assembly: GCA_036244855.1. Lineage (NCBI taxonomy): Eukaryota > Metazoa > Echinodermata > Echinoidea > Temnopleuroida > Temnopleuridae > Temnopleurus > Temnopleurus reevesii. The sequence continues at coordinate 17,624 of BQKZ01006664.1, read as the reverse complement.
TTGGCTTACTAAAAAAAGATAACTGAAAAAAGTGGGGGGCTGCAGTCTATATCCCCCTCCCCTCCCCTCCCCTCCCTCCGGCTCGGCGCGCGGTCCCTGCTACAGTGGACACATTCTCAATTCTGTATATACTTTTGAGTGTGGCTAAAAGGCGAATGGATATGTCTGCCCCATCTAATAATGTTTAGAAGAATAAAAAACGAATAGAATGATGAATGAAGAAATGTACCTATGCGCTATAATAAATATCAATTAAGCGATCCCATAACTCATAACTCCAGTACAGTGTATGCAAACAAGACCTATTCCAATTACAGTTAAGATCTGGTTATTTTATTTTTTTTTTTTAATGATTTTATAAAGCCTCTAATTGAGGCGCTATTATACATGAGCTGCATTCCATTTTGATAGATGCATAAGCAATATCAAACCTGAATAGGTGTAATTCCAACGAAATTCACGGTCAGCAAAGCGTTTCCCATGAACATTTCTTTCCAGAGTGAGTATATTCCAACGTTCATGAACGCTTGGCAGTCATTGACTAAGTTGCAATGATCAGGATAAAGAGAAATGATAAGCAATGTGTACGCACCTGATTGGGGTGCCCGGTTGCTGATGAGCACTTTTCAGCAGCCCGGCTGATGTAGGGAGCACCAAGTGAGACGAGCTGGGGTTAAACGTACCATTCCATCATCACATCAAGGGCTGGTGATCGTTCCGTGTAGACTTGGGCATGAGACGGTTCAGAGAATTCCATTTTAGCTGGCATTTTGGCAGGAATAAAATCATGTGTCAGATTGTAGGAATGCAATGTTAGAAAAGGATCAAATTGAATTCATTTTGTCCCGTATCGTGTAATAGGAGGTTCATATGTAATAAAGATAGTAATCGTCAATATCATACACAAAAATGAAGGCCCGGTTGTTTCATCTAACCAGAGACCAAGCCGCTGTTATTTAGACCTGGGCTTTACACAAATTAAACCAATGGTCTAATTGGCTTAGACTTGAGTTAAGTTAAACTCTGTTATTGTAAAACATAAAACAAATACAATTTAAGCTCTTCTCGATAATTGAACACGAGGTACACATCTTACATAAATAGCAATTGAAAACATACATGCATGCAAAATAATGAAATATCGGATGTATACCCCTATAAGGATTAGAAGAAAAATTGCTTTTAATGTCAGGGTATATGCCTAGATATGTTTGGATTGGAATAAAGTCTAGAACAGCAATTCCTGTTAATGCGCACTTTTCAGCAGCCTGGCTGATGTAGGGAGCACCATGGACGTAGCAGTAATTGGAGCACCAAGCGAGACAAGCTGGGGTCAAACGTTTCATTCCACTACCACGGATTGAGGATCATTTTGGGTAGATCGGGGGCATGGGACGGTTCGGAAGATTCAATTTTAGCTTTAGTGAATCACATTGTTAAAATGCACTTTTAGAAAACAAATCAAATTGCGACCGGTGTTTTGAGATTGTGTAATACGAGGTACACGTCTTATTTATATATCAATTGACAACATCATATACACAACAAAATACAGTTCGAGTGCACACACCTATATGGAATAGAAATTAAAGAATGATATTATTGAATTTACTGATGTTTTTAATTGTGATTATTGATTTTGATTATGTAATACGAGGAACAAGTCTTATTTATATATCAATTGACAACATCATATACACAAAAAATACAGTTCAAGTGCACACACCTATTTGGAATAGAAATTAAAGAATGATATTATTCAATTTACTTATGTTTTTAATTTCAGGAAAGGCATAGCTATATATTGTGTCGGGATTGGGATATAGTCTAGAACAGCAATTCCTGATGATATCACCTTTCAGCAGCTTGGTTGATGTAGGGAGCATGAAAGCGAGACCAGCTGGAGTTGAACGTTTCATTCCATCACCACGCAGAGGACTGTGGATCTTCCTGTGTAGACTTGGGCATGAGACGGTTCAGAAGATTCAATTTTAGCTGGTATTTAGGCGGAACACGATATAAACAATTTCTGTAGAATTAAGTCGAACAAAAATTATATGCTCCCTTGTAATGCTATTCAAATCGGAACCGGCTTGTTATTGTTGTATACGCACAGTTCAATACACAACGTATACGGCTCTATTGTCCATGACCGACTTTATTTCGCGGAAAAGGTTTATATCTTTTTAATTATGTTAGAAAATAATTTAATTAAATTTCCTTTGTCCCGTAAAGGACTGCGGATCAGGGGAAATGGATTCTTCACATCGAATGATTTGATTTTAGCTGGTATTTTCGCGGGAAAATCATCTGCCATATGTAAATGCACCCTTATACAGACAATTTTTTAGTTGATGCTCTCTCGTCCTGTATTTTGAGATCGTGTAATACGAGGTACACATCTTACCTAGATAGCAATTTACAGCGTAATATACACACAAGAGATGCTGTTGTAACACCCCTATGCAGAATATAAACTACGATAATTGTATTGAATTAAGCATTGATTTTAATGCCATGATATGCCCAGTTATGTCTGCAAAGAAACATAGTCCAGAGCAGCATTTCCTGATGATGAGCACTTTTCAGCAGCTTGGATGATGCAGGGAGCACCAAGTGAGCCGAGCTAGAGTTAAACGTGCCATTCCATCACCATGTCGAGGACTGGGGATCATGTCGGGTAGAGCGGGAGGATGAGCCGCTTCGGATAGGAGGATTAAATTTTACCTGACACTTTTTGTCCCATATTTCGAGATCGAGTAATACGAGATACACATCTTATTTTGATAGTAGCTGACAACTTTATCTTCTTATAGACACAACAAATAAAGGGTCGGTTGTGCAACCCCATGTGAAAAGGAAAATGACAATAATGTTATTGAATAGAGTATTGCTTTTAATGTCAAGATAAACACAGCTATGTCTGGATTTGAATAAAGTCTAAAACAGAATTGAATTGATGAGCACTTTTCAGTAGCATATCTGATGTGGCGAGTACGGAGGGAGACGACATCGGGTTAAACGCATAATTTCCTCCCTACGTTGAGGGACCTTCCAGATCGGAGGTAACAATGAAAATATTTTTGCTGGAATTTGGCAGGAAATCCATGTGCCATAGTAATAGAAAAAATATAAAATTGAATTTTTGTTACGTATGTCAAGATCGTCTACAATTAATACGAGGCGCGTATCTTGTTTATAGGTGGTAATTGACAATCCCGTACACACACAATGAAGGTCCAGTTGTGCACCCTTATAAGGAACAGTAAAAAAAAAAGAATTAAAAGAATAAAAAAGGATAATAATAATAATAATAATAATAATAATAATAATAATAATATCGAATTTACGTTGTTTTAATGTCAGGGTAGGTCTAGCTATATCTGAATAGCAATCTAGTCTAGCATGGAGCGAGACGAGCTGGGGATAAACGTCCCATTCTATCACCACTTAGATAACTAGGGGAATGCATGGGACGCTTCGGAAGATTCAATTGATGATGGCATTTTTACGGGAAAATGATTTTCACATTGGGAAAAGCTGATTGAAGCGATTTTGTCCTATATATTTGAGATTTCGTATTACGCGAGATACACATCTTCTATAGATAGTAATTGTCAACATCATGTACACAAAAATAGTTGGCCGGTTATACACTCCTATACAGAATTGAAATAAATAATATCATTGAATTTAGTGTTGCTTTTAATGACAAGATAGACATAGCGCTGTGTCTGGATTGGCATATCATCTGGAACAACATTTTCTGTTGATGAGCTCTTTTCAGCGACATGGCTATTGTAGGGAGGGCCAAGCGAGACGAGATGGGGTTGAACGTACCATTCCGTCAGCACAGGACAAGGGTATTCTCCGGGATAGATCGAGGACTGAGGCGCAGGGTATCGGGTGCATCGAATATTCAATTTATGTGATTTATGCAGGCGTTTGTGCGAGGAAAAAAACATGTGCCGAATAAGATATTCGTCACTTTGTATAAATTACATTTTAGAAGAAATATAAAAATAAATTCAAATTTTGTCACTCATGTTGGAGCCCTACTTAAAAAGACGGTTCCCCCAAAAGGCCCTTTACTTGACAAAGAACCTGGGGCCAGTTGCTCTAAATAGTCTTAGCTATCCTTTTCATGCTAAGGCGTCTTAGGTTCTTGTGCCACCCTCTTAGCATAGTCATATCGACGTTAATTTCTATGTTACGAGGGTGGCACAAGATGTCAAGACGTCTTAGCACAAAAAAGGATAGCTACGACCATTTCGAGCAATCGGCCCCAGGCCGTTTGGTTGGTTTTAGAATTATAGAATCTTTAGGTGGCATTAGAAGGTTCCATACAATTATGGATCAAATACAGAGTCCATTTGGAATCCATTAACAAAAGAAAATTAAAAGAAAAAACAGTAAATCAAATGCCGCCTTCGCATATCATTTATTTATTTATTATAGTCTTCTTTAAAAACAGGATAGGTGCATTCAGTTATACAAACTGCTTTACAAGCACGCCCTGTGTGGGATAAGATTTTGACCAGCCTTTTCTGTTGACGATTCATTTTCAGCAGCTTGGATGACGTAAAGAACAGTGAACAAGACGGAGCTGGTCTTAGCGTACCATTCCATCATCACCTATAGGACTTGGGAACCGCTTCGAAAAAAAAGGGGGCGCATATTTTAACCTTCCTGTCCCGCCTCTGGGAGCCTCGGGCAAAAAAGCTTCCCAAAAAGAGTCCCTCATATTATGCTCAAGAATTATCTTCAGTGGATCTATTAATAACCTAATTTTCTCCTAGGTCGTCGTTTAAGGTGAGCCTTTTGCATCAACATGGCTGGTTTACGTATAGGGAGAACCGAGAGATAGGTATCAATCTGCACCATTTACATGAGTGGAGATCCTCTGGGGGGAGAACAGGGGTTGATATGGACGCATCGAACGGGTACCTTGAGTTTTCGGCGGGAAGGGTGCGTGTAAAAACAAACAGAAGCATTATTAGTATATGCCGCATCATAAAAGTGGGAGTTTAATGAAACGGTATATAGTACGCACAAAATAAGCATCTATATCATTAGCGATTTCAAAATTATAGGGAAAGATCGCATGTACTGGGTACACATCTTCTTTAGATAGCGATAAGCAGTAAAGATGAAAGTTTTAATTGAATTATGGATTCATTATGTTTTCTATTTTACACGGACGGATGATAGGGCACTCAAAACTACCCATTCTACAAAAGGCTAAATTAAAGCGATAGACCAGTTTTGGGAGGAGGGCGCTTCAGATATCTAACTAGTTTGCAAGCTGCAGTAAAATTATTACCATAATGCAGTTTTTGAATAGTAAATTAGAGCATGTTCATAGTTTTTTTTTTCAATGAAATCAACCTAGAAATGGCTTAATTATCGCAAAATAAATAAACATGCTGGCGTCGTAACATGCTTCACGTACAAAATGAACCCGAACTCATACACCGCAGACAGTTCCACCGATCACACCGCCCATTTCAGGCCGACGCTCCCCCGTGCAAAAGCACTTAGCACACCGTAGGAATAATGGCTGATTGACATGTTCGACGTGAAATACACAGAATACGAGCAAAAATGTACTCCTAATATCCTACACAGATATATTTAGGCATGTAAAGCAACTTGTAAATACACCAGCTCGTTTAACATCACTTTCTGCACCCCGGTCATTACGAATCTATACCTTTAATGATAAATCTCGGGTTTCATGTGCAAAAACATGTATATGATTTTCGTACTTTACCAGGTACAGACCTTCTATAGATAAATGTAATCTTGAGATAGCAATACACAACATATTGCTTCAATCCCTAAAATATGTATGAGATAATAATGGCTGAAATGCATTCGAATAGTATTCTAAAAAAAATATGAGGTTTCAAATTGGATCAAAGTAACAACGGTCATGTGTGGCTCAGTGGTAGAGCGTCTGCCCCATGAACGGAAGTTCATGGGTTCGACCCCCGGCCGAGTCATACCACAGACTTATAAAATGGGACCATCTCCCTTCTTGCCAGGCGCTCGGCATTAAAGAAAGGAAAAGGGTAATAATAACTTTATGTTATGCAGGACCCGCTGGAAGAGCTGCAGCTAGTTTACAGCTGAATGTGGCTACCATGGGTAAATAAGACATTATTATTATTACTGTTAAAGCTTCACAACAACAACGTTATTGAATACGGAGGCGCCTGTAATATTTTCTTTACTTTGGCATAGCACTGCTTTTTATGGCTATTTTTGGGGGGGGTGGTTTAAAAGAGGGAGATGAAGAGAGAGAAAAAAAATATATATATCATTTATGTTTTCATTCCATTTTTGTTCATATTCAGTAAATACCCACAACTATTTCTAGTCAATGAATAGCTGCATTTTCCACATTTTATCTTGCTCAAAGTGTCCCGTGGTGACAAGAGGTTACTACAGAAATGGAAAGGCGGGCAGGATTCCACTGAATGTATGTAGTTTCAAAAATTGATAAAGTACTTTGGTTGGGTCTTTACTCTTATAAAAAGCCTCGGAACTCAATAACCATGTGTTTAAGTCGACATCAATTAAATGTTACCTCATGCAGGTAGTCCCTTCACAACCACAATCGTATAAGCTCACATGAACTCGAATCCATTTCGGTTTGCCACCGTCTGAGTAGCTCTCAGGCCCATGTCGCCCTCTATGGCTCAATATTGCTCAGTATTGTAACCACTTGCACCGTTGAGCGTTGTAGTGTTACCATTCGAGCGCGGGACACTTGCTGTTTGGGGGGGGGGGGGGGGGCTACATAAATAGTAGGACTATTTCGATATGTACTATATAACATAAATACAGGGGAATGATACACGGTTTTCACGTTGAGCAGAAGGGACAATGGCCTGAAACAGATTTTAAAAAACTCTATTCAAACATTAACAACAGCTAGAGGGACAAAAAGACATTTCCATCATTCTTATTTTGTGGAAAAATGTTGTAGGCGAGTTGCACGTAGATCTTTCTTTTGTGATCAAAAAGCTATTGTGAATGCTTGAATGAAGTTGTTTACTTTGTCCCAATCCTTTGTCCCTTCTGCTCACAGTGATGTCAGAATGATCTCAAATTTGGCATCGACTCTTGATCACCACTGAAAAAAATGATGGCATCTAAATGGTGAAATGTGAACTGATTTTCAGAATTTTGGCGTCACAGGCTATTTCTGCCACAAAGAGTAAATAATCCATCTTCATGTAGACCTATGCTTTTTATAAAGCTTTTACTCGATAATATCATGAATGCCTGATATTGATGATACTTTTCTTCGAAAATAAGCACGAAAAACCAAGAATTTGAAGTTTTGCATCTAAAGAAAGCGTTGATTTACTAAATGTGGTCAAGTGCAAAGTAATAAAATGCTTAGGCAATTAAATGCCTCTATTTTCTCTTCCCTTGTTGAAATATGTGAGGTATTTCGAAAGGATAAATCCTAATTTTCAAATCATCATATATGTAAATGATCGATAAACTTTACTTTATCATAGTATACATGATGTTTTAACCCACTGAATACTAGGTTATTCAATTCACATCTGGGGCCTGTAACATAAAAGATGCAATGAAACTTACGATAGATATTTATCGTAAGTCTATGGCAAAACATGTACCGTAGAGATACGATTAATTGCAAAATCTATCGTATCTCTTTTATGTTACAGGCCCCTGCTTTGTCCAGTGATGACCCGGTTCCGGTTGTCAATAGGTTAATAATTGCTTCATTTTATCAATATTTGGCAGCGGAATTAAAAACTTACTTGCTATTTACTCTGCATTTGTTTATTTTTTAATACTTATTCATGTAATTGAATTTCTCCAATTATGTGTAAACACTGATTTGTGATGATCCACTTCAATAAAACCTTTAAAAAACTAGTCGGTGCTACCAAAAAGGCATATTTCGTTTGTTCGAATTTCATTGTGTACAATACCCACTCTGAGGTATCCCGTGCGAAAGGCCGACTCACACCGTTGCGTTTTTAGCCTAGGTCGGCCTACCGTTTTTGTGGAATTTAAAAACGCTCCCTTGACGCACAAAGACGCAGGTCGTACGGTGATCTGACGTACGTCGTATGCTCGTCGAACGCAAGCCGACCGCCAGTCCACCATCTGATCTGCGTATGCTGTGCGTCCAGGGAGCGTTTTTAATTTCCAAGAACGATAGACTGACGCAGGTTAAAAACGCAAAGGTGTGATTTGGCCTTTCCATATTTACCCAAAAAAAAGAAGCAAAGCTCAGATTTTTGGCGGGCGGTTTGATGCCCTCCCCGGTGAAAGACGGAGATAGAAAAGGAAGCGGAGGACAAAGAAAAGAGGAAATTAATTTTCATTTCCAAAGGGGGGATGACTCACCCCCATGCAGACATCTTTCATTCTTTCGCTGTCTCTTCCATCCTCTGTCCTTGGTATTCATGGCCCGGTCTCTGAAAAGAAGAGAAATGCGAAAGAAAGGGGGCGTGATTTTTGAACGGGCAGTGTGCAATTGTCGCCCGCCCTGCATGTGTGCTCCTAAAGAAAACAGTGCATAAAACGTCTGGTATACGGAAATTATTCCTGTACGTGTTGTGTTAGATTGACAATGGGTGTAAAATAATTAATTTCTATCACAATACTGTATCAATTGATCAAAACTCGCGATGATTAATGTTATCTTTGGCACAAAAACTGTCCTCGACCGCATTACGCCAAATTTGCTTCATTTTGCTTTGTCCTATATCTATCGTATGTAT
>BQKZ01006662.1:9216-24936 GCA_036244855.1 Temnopleurus reevesii | reverse complement strand
GGTGTTGGTCTGAGTGTTGGTGTAGGTGTAGACAACCCAGAGATCTTGGCTCGTCTCTCCGCCGTCGAGAAGGAGAATGCAGACCTCAGGAAAAGTAAGTTCCGCAATCTTTCATGTCGACTATACACTATTCAAAAACAGTTTCTGTTTGCTTCAACTCATCTGTACAAAAAAACACACACTAAAACGATTCAAAACTCCTGTACTAAAAGTTTATGTTTTATCTCTCCATGTGACAAAGGCCTGAATATCATGCATTGAATTTCACAATTCACTACCCCCAAGATTCAATTTGCATGAATTGGGAATCCAGAAATATGGCTTATACATACTTTTGATGCAGCTTTTTGTGCAGTAGAATTATGCTTTCAGAATTTCATGATGCATTTTTCACCTGGATAAGTTTGAGGCCAATTTTAAGAGGAATTGCGTTGAGTTGATAAAAGAAAAGGTTGCATGGTCTGGCGAAAGACATGCTAGCCACAAATTTGGCATGTCTGACAACCAAAGATAAGATTGTGTTGTCTTCCTTTTTTTCAGTTGCAGTGATAAAGTTGACAGAGCATCTAGATGCCTTAAAAACATCCTTAACACCTTTAGGAATAAAATTGTAATGTTGTGTGATGTTTCTCTTTCTTTACAGTCACAACAGACCTCCAAGCAGCTGTTGCTAAGTTGCCAGAGCATCTATGTGACTTCAACATCTCCTGAACACCACAAAAATAAAAAAAAAAAACTACCATTGTGTGTTTTTTCTCTTTCTTTACAGTCACAACAGACCTCCAAGCCGCTGTAGCCAAGTTAACAGAGCGTCTGAGTGCCTTAGACACATCCTCCACCCCTGCCGCAGCCCCTGCAGCAGCTCCAGCTAAACCTGCAGAGGTAGGTTTGGTCTACAGCAGGCAGCTACAAACCCACTTGCCCACATGCCCAGGGCAACCAAATTTAGATGTTGGGGAAAGTAAATGTAATTGTCACTTGCCCACTTTGTCAAGTAACAGCTTCATTCTAGTTGTCCAAGGAGCATCGGCCATCAATTTTGGTCAAGAGAAACTTTGTTTGGGTTAGTGATTTAAAAACTTAGTTGCCCAATTAGGCAAGTGGTGAAAAATTCTTGAAGCAATTTGCACACGCTTGATAGTCCCATACAGATTTGACACAGATTTTTGCAATTTATGACCAAAATAATTGTTGTTTTCCTCTTGAGGCTACCGTCATTCTGTGTGTATGTATTTTGCTAATCTCAGCTAATTGAACAGAATGCATGAAAACAGTACATGACTTGAATTTTAAAAATTATTCCTCTCTCCTCATTCTAAGATCAAAATTAAACATATAGATCACTTTATGAAGAGATGGTTCTTCAGATACTAGTATGCAACAACTTTGTGAGCTGCAGTAAAAAAGAAATTACCATAATGCAGTTTTTCAATAGCAAATTAGAGCATATTTATAGTTTGTTTGAATAGAATCAACCTAGAAATGGCTTATCGCGAAACAAAATTGATGAGATGTGTCGCTTTCTTCAACAGCACATCGTCTCGCGTGCAAAATGATTGCAATTTCAGCTCTGCACACAATACCACCAGAAGCTCCATTTACTTGGCATGGCTACGCTCTCGGTCCAGTCATTTAGCGCACAGGAGGAATAACGGCTGATTGGCATTTTAAAACTAAAATAAACCAGAATATATGCGAAAATCTTCTCCTTATTTCACGCACAGTTATATTTATGCGTGTAAAGCAACTTGTGAATACATCTGCTCATTTCATATCAATTTCTGAATCCTGAAAATTACTCTGCCTTTAAGTTATGTTACTGGAAATCTATCTAATTGGGAAATTTCTACTTTTTCTGAATGTAAATTATTTTATTGTTCTCTTTCCACAGGCAAAACCAGTTCAGAATGGTAAAGCCACCAAAGATGATGATGATGATGACGATGACGACGATGATTTCGACCTCTTTGGGGTATGTATGTTCTTACCATTATTATTAACTCTTAGTCTTATCAATTATTACTGAAGATCTTTTTATTTATATTTTTATCCAGTCAAATTAAGTGATCTTGAAGATTGGATAGATAAGAAACTTGTACATCAATCATATTTTTCTTCAAAGACACGGTGAGCCGGAGAGACAAAGGCCTGGGGACAAAGGAATCAACCTGCATTCAAGTATTAACAATAGCTAGATGGACAGAGGAGAAATTTTCATCCTCATTCTATGGAAAAATGTTGAACAAGAGTCACATCTGGGACTTCCTGTTGAGATCATGGAGCTGTTGGAAATACTTGTTGAAGATATTTGCTTTGTCCCATTCCTTTGTCCCTTCTGCTCACAATGGTGTCATTTGTCTTACAGTATACATGTAAACATTTGTTTTGTTAATTTTTTATGTTACCTGTGTATTATTCCTTCTCTTTTTCTTCACTTAATTTACCGGTTAATAATCTTTCCGTAATCAGAATACTGTGCGCTTAGAAACATCCGTATTAAGCGCCTAATAAGTGCTATGTATTATTATTATTATTATTATTAACATACAGTATAAGCTGAAGCTTATTGTCAATAAATATAAATAGAAGAACAATCATTTAAAAAAAATGTTACCACAAAAGATGAATACAAGCAAAATATTTTTGGCAAAGTATTGATCTGCTGATATTGATAGTCTTTGTAAAAATGACCTCCTGCCCGTTTGCGCACAGCTTTCTCACTTACAAGCGGACAAGTATGTTTGTAGAGCCCAGGGCGATGCTTCACCAAGTTACGAAAGACTTTACGCACAGCTGTTATCAGTTCTTGTGCTGACTGATCATGATTCTCTCGCGTTCTACACCTGTTTAACGTAATCCAGTCTTAAATTTGTGCAAAACTTTAAGAACGATTTGGTGAAACATCGCCTAGCACTGTATTGAAATGCTGTAGTAATTGGATTATTACAGTTTAATGTTTTTTGCAGGAGATGTGGGTAAACTTTGTTCTAAAGAAATATTGAAATTATCTCTCTCTGTAGGAAGATTCAGAGTCAGAGGAGGAGAGTGAAGAGAAGAAGAAGCAGACGGAGGAGCGTCTAGCGCAATACAAAGCCAAGAAAGCCAAGAAGCCAGGTCCCATCGCCAAGTCAAACATCATCTTTGACGTGAAGCCTTGGGATGATGAGACAGACATGGCAGAGTTGGAGAAGGCTGTTCGGACTGTCGAGCTAGACGGTCTGCTTTGGGGTGCTTGTAAGTAGACAGTCTCCTGTATAAGCTAAAATTTTCACGGTGGTCTTATTTTTGCAAATTTTGCAAGAGGACAGAGACTGTCAAACTAGTGAAAAATAACACCACGCCAATGTGTCGAAATGGCAAAAATATCTGTATGCTGAATTATTTGCTTCTACAGTATATGGTCATTTTACCTGTTACGAGCCAACAGGTGTGTGAGGTGTAAGGTATACCAGCAATATACAGTCTGACTCGTCTCATTGGCAACCTGCCTATAGTGGCAACCTGTCTATAGTGGCCACCTGTCTGCAGTGGCCACTTTTTTCTGTTTCCCTTGGGTGGCCATTATAGACAGGTGTGAACATTTTATAGTTAGCAGTGTCACACATTTGATGTGTATAGCTATCAACGTTTTTATCAAAATCCTATTTTCAGAAAAAAATCCTATACTTGGCTTCCAACTTGGCTTTCTAACACTATATTATGAACCTAAAACATCCTATTTTGTCCTATAAGTGTCCTATTGGAATTTGAATGCCATACTAAAATATCAAGAAACTCCAAATCACGTGTGTCGTTGAGGATGACAAGGTTTTGATGGATATGATTGTGACAATGACGGGAGATGATTTTATTTTCTGTCTTTGTCTCTCTCTCTCTCTTTCCAGCCAAGCTTGTACCTCTTGCATATGGTATCAAGAAACTTCAAATCACGTGTGTCGTAGAGGATGACAAGGTCGGGACGGACGATGTTGAAGAAGCCATTGTAGCATTTGAAGACCTGGTGAGTTATCTTGTTACTGTAGTGATATGTAGTAAATCAGGGTCTGCATATTACAGACTAGCATTAACATAGCCTGAGCTGAACCCTGGCAATCTAGGTTAGCTCAACATACATGTGAAACAGTGTACACTTGTGTCAAGATCGTCAAAGTCAAGATGACGTCATTGAATTAGCTTAATAAAGTTATTATGTTAGCCAAGCCATACTCTGTGTCATCATTATTACACCAGGAATCGTCCTATTCACAGTTTTGGTGATTAATTCGTGCAAGCTATTGTTTTGTAGTTCTAGGTAAAGTTTTCACCAAGCTGTTTCACCAAGTTACAACAGTCTTTAAGAATGACTGGAGTATGTTATTGGTCAATTCCGTGGAAAAATTTCACTTGGTCAAATCCTCATTTATGCTCTTTCATAAAATCTAGGTTATTTTGAAGGCTTTAATACATGCAGATGATGCTAAAACAAAGGGTTTTATCATCAACTAAAAGAAAAATGTTCTCACGCGTCCCTATATAGGTAATTCCGAACCATGTACAATTTTATATGTATGGGACACAGCGAAGTATGGGGAATTTTAGAAAAAAATTCAATTGGAAAACCTGGAAGGCTTTTAGTCTCACCGATTTATGAGAAACTATTCAATTCTTGATCGCTGATAAGGTGGCAATTCTATGAAATGAGATAATGTCCCATCAGCCATGTTCTCTTGTCCCATCATTCACACAGTTTGGCACTCAATTACAGAAACAAATGAAGCGAATCAAGTCCAATTAAATTATTATTGGTTAGCCTATTCACTTGTTAATCTTCACATGCAAATATAAAAATTTTGTCATAAAACTGAGATAGATATAGCAACTTAAACAAAGGAGCCTTATTTGTGTGTCTGTTTGATGTCCCATCAGTCACGGTAGCATTTTGAATGTCCAGCACCCAGTGTAGCTAAGCTGAAACCATTAATTTTTGCATACAGCAAGTACAACCATCCTTCTTACAGCTGAGTAGGATAAAACCATATATGTGAAGCTACTTTTTTCAGATAACTACCCCAGGTATATGGAAAAAAAATTATCAAATGTCCCATAAGTCATAATGGAATTGACCTATATTGAGTCCTTTACTCATAATAATCCCAATCATTCAGCAAAAGTGTGATGTGTACCTTTGTAATTCCTCAATGACTTTTGCGAAAATCTGTCCTGGTTAAATAGCAACAATACTTCAGCAAGAAATTCATCCACACTGTGGGTACCTGGCAGGAATTTATTCCTTGGAATGCTTGAGCGCCTAACTGGCTTGCTCGGCAGTTATAGCCAGGATAAAAATATGGTACCTAGTATCAAGCGCAGTAGAGTATATGCATATAGTGATTGCGCTATATAAATGGACCTATTATTATTATTACTGATTAAAACTGCTATATTTTATTATTTTCTGTGCATTTTTCACAAAATTACTATATTTTGGAAGGGGGGGGATATACTATAAGTTTTGTTTATTTGTTGGTTATCTATCATCACTGAATTTGCCATTATTTGAGGGGCTTTGGTATGGTGGCGATCGGCGACTCCATTTTATAAGGAAACTACTTTTTGTCAATGAGGTCCCATTGTCCTTTCTATAGTTATTTGCTTGCTGGGGGGATGGCTTTCCCTCGGTCTCCTCTTGGGGTACACTTGGGAGATTTGCGCAGAATTCAGTTCTCTATAATGCCCATTATTTCAATTCTCCATTTTTTTTTTTTTTTTGTTCAATGTGTATGTATCATTTTGTATGTTTGAATACTGTAACAGCTTATATTTTAGCAGACATAAGTTATAGCGAATACTCTGAATTTCAGACCTTTTCACATATTTTTGCAAGTTGTATTTTCATGTTTTCAAAGATTATTGGCATTCTAATTCGTGAAACTTTTAGCAAATTCATGGTCGCAAAATCAAAGAAAATAGAACCCCTTTGAAGATATGAGCTTATGCTGTAATCATTTTACAAAATGCTACTTTTTTTCCTTCTTCAACTCTTCAGGTACAAAGTGTGGATATTGCTGCATTCAACAAAGTCTGAGTTAACGTCATCTGTCACCTCCACAATCATGCCAGAAAAAGAATGCAACATTTACCATCACCCACACACATCGAGCTATCCTCGTTCTCCCAAATGACAATACGATTTCAATACTGCCCTCTCTTGGCTGCAGAAAGAAAATACAGATCTCTTGGTACAGTGGAGTATTCATCCTAATTTCATTTTTTCCTCGGGGTCCAAGCTCTTTACCCCTGGCCAAAAAAATGTATTTTTCAGAGTTCCACCAATATTGTTAAATGGGATTCCACTGTTATGCTCTTTCAATGCATTCCAAAGAATTCACAGGTCGATAAATTTTCCAGAATTTTTAGGGAAAGGTAAATTTCTTTATAATATTTGGAGTAATAGTTATCTCTCAGTTAGTTATTGGAATTAGGTTGATCTTTTGGTTAGAAAAGAGTGGATTTGTATTTTGATTTGTCATTCCAATTCACCACCCTTCTTGCGGACTAGTTTTTCACTTCTACATAGATGCCTATCTTTCAGAATATGCATAATGTTAGAAGTTATAATATGAATCACCAAACAACTGAACCAAATATTGAAAGATTGATAACAACCATACATTTTCTCTTCTGCGAAAATATTAGGTTTTCACATTTTAGTTTCTATCCTTATGCAAGATTGTTGGGCTTGGCCTTTCTGCGTGTAATGAATCCCTTAGGGGGTGTTGCTCAAAATTAACTGCTAATCAAACGCATCTTTTTAAATTGTAACGCGCATTTTCATTCGCGCACAATATGCGCATTTGACAAGATGTGCACAAAACAATGATTTTGAATGGCGCATTCCGTTCAACTGCAACTTTCTATCAATTTCAACTTTTGAACAACACCCCCTTAGCCATTAGTTTTGTTTGTAACTCAGTTTCAATATAATTAACCACATGATCATTTTCATTTCAAGTCTTCACAGAAGAACGAATGATTAAAATTTTGTTATGCAACTTAACTAAGATTATGCTAATGTAATATGCTATGTTATTATTCACTATGGTGTGACAAAATACAACTGTAGTCAGTATTAGGAAATGAAATTTTCTACTGATTTATTTCATATAAAGCTATAAATTTCTTCTTAGAAAGAATAACACACTTTATAAAAGACTATAGAAATAAATGTGCATTCAAAAATATAAATCAGTGTGAGTTTGTTTCTTATTCTACATACATGTATGAATGAGCGTAAAGAGTATTAGAAATTAATACTCATAAAATAAAATCAGGTGGTTGATCTGAGTGTATTAAACCCCAAGTATAGTTTTGGTAATGATTAAGAAATGTGAATTTGGGGGATATTTATCATGACATATAATTATTATACACATTTTGAGACCATAGCATATTTTTCTACAAGCTGATTCTTTTGAAAATTTGAATTTGACTGTTAAATCATATTTAGCGCCCTCTCTTGTTTATAACAATATTTTGCTTGTTATTGGGCATATACAAAGTTCGATGAAAGCATGATAAAAAGGAATACACAAAGAATAAATTCTGAAATTTTCATCTAATTCTCTGCATAAGAAGTTGTCCTTCATTAAGAAAGAAAATACTGAATTAGTGTCTGGGGACACGACGCTGAAATATTTTGCACATTTTAGGTTATCACTTTTCCAAAAAATTTTCATTTTTTGCACAATCTTTTTTACAACATGTTCATGATATTATGTTTCACTTTATGTAGATTTGAAGACAAAATTTGGCGATGAAATTATTCGCTTTTACCAAAACTTTACTTGGGCTTTAAGGTTTATACTATGGTTTATATAAATGATAAGAATTAAGCGCAACATTTACATAGACACTTACCATCCAGATTATGCATTAGAGTAGAAATTAAATGTAATTCAACAAATTTTCTGATGAGAAAAAGTATAAAACATTCTTATCTCGTTATAACGAGGTCATTGGGACCAGAGAAATTACCTCTCTATATTGAGACCTTGTTATATCAGGGCCAAAATTACTATAAAATACAAAGATAGGGGACCAGGAAAATTACATTGTTAGAACGAGAGCTCATTATATCAGTCAGTGCTCTTTATAACGAAGTTTGACTGTAATTGTCGTTTACTTTCTCTTATGAGCTGTTTAGAGGTTGACATTTTAATTGCTACCCCCATACATAGTCTGGAGAATTGCATTTATAAAGCTTTAATACAGTCAAACCTTGTTATAAAGAGCACTAATATAACAAGCTCTCGTTATAACAAGGTAACTTTACTGGACCCATCTCTTTGTATTTTATCGTATTTTGACCCTGATATAACAAGGTTTCAGTATAAAGAGGTAATTCCTTTGGTCCCAACGATCTCGTTATAAAAAGGTTAGACTGTACTGACTTCGCGTGTCCTCTGGACATTATGCTAGTGTAAAGTCATCCTTGACTTCTTAAACGAATAACCATTTTACTCTGGGTACCTGTTTTACAAAGCTGTTAGTAAAAGTACAAATGACTGGTGACTTGCATGTTTTCGCATATGGCCAAATTTGCGCCAAATAATGGATTCACATATTTTAAAGTTGGGAATACTTCTACGAACATGTTTATGAAACAGTTACCAGGGTTATGTTTCGTAAAGTTGTGTATAGAAGATCTATGCACAACTCGAGGAATGACTGGTGATCCTTTCCTGGACTCGATGATAACCCATGTAGATGAATCATATGATGAGGAAGGGTCACCAGTCAGTAGAGCTGTGTGTAAATCTATGAACAGCTCTATGAAATACATTCCAGGAGTTCACACAACCTGAATAATTGAATAAGTTATACCAGCAGGTATTATGAAATACATCCCAGGAGGTAATTCAGTGATAACTTGTGCAGTTTCCAATTGGCATTGTTTCTTTATATCATCCAAGGGTAGCCATGTTAAAGGTCCACTTTTATGACAATATATGTGGACTTGTGGTGTTTTATTTTACCCTTTCCATCACATTTGTGAGTGAGAGAGCTCCCAAATGTTTCCCATATATTTTATAATATTTTTTCTTTATATTTTAGAGAGACATTTTGGGAACGCCCCTAAAANTTTACTCTAGGTACCTGTTTTACAAAGCTGTTTGTAGAAGTACAAATGACTGGTGACTTGCACTCAATGTTTTCCCATATGGCCAAATGTTTGCCGAAGGATTCACACTGTTAAAAGTTGGGCATAGTTCTATGAACAGGTTTATGAAACAGTTACCAGGGTTATGTTTCATAAAGTTGTGTATAGATCTATGCACAATTGGAGGAATGACTGGTGATCCTTTCCTGCACTCGATGATAACCCATGTAGATGAATCACATGATGAGGAAGGGTCACCAGTCAGAAGAGTTGTGTGTAAATCTATGAACAGCTTTATGAAATACATCCCAGGAGGTAATTTGATGACTACTTGTACATTCTTCAGTTGGCAGTGTTTTTTTTATATCATCCAAGGGCATCCATGTAACCCTATGTTAAGGATCATCTGTTCACCTGTTTTCTTGTTATAAGATTGTGTTCACACCTCACACGTGACATGGTTCTACCGGGAGATCAATAAGTAACCGCATGTAAAGTTTTCTTTCCAGTTGGCAGTAGATCCTGTCTCCTGTTTATAGTGGCCAGTAGCCTCCCAAGGGAAACAAAAACGTGATCACTGTAGACAGGTGACCTCTATAGACAAGTTCTCCAACACGCATTTTCTCCTGCAGGGGACCAATTTAGGTGGCCACTGTGAAAGATGATCACTATAGACGGGTGTCCATTAAGACAGATTTCACTGTAATTGTTGATATCACCAAAATACACTCTAGAGGTAGTATGTGAAAACATACATGCAACGTTCAAGGTATATAAATCTTTGGCGAATGCTTCTCTCAAAATGGAAGACTGGTCCCTTCTCTATGGGTACTGTGCTGTCTTTGGTCTTTTATTTTTACATCACAAATAATCGATAACTTCCAATCATCTGAAGTCAAATCTACCATCCTTGGCTAATGCTGTCCATCGGTTTCTACCGTATGAATTACATGTACAGTAACATACATTTAATTCATCTACTCCATTGCAAACAAAATGTAATTATTGGCTCTAAAGCTCCCAGTCTCTAATCGGCTGCATGTTGGACTGGAAATTGTACAGTTCTAAACAAATTTTTACTGTCCTCCAAAGAGATTATCGATGGTCCCTTGGTTTGCTGATGTTACCTTGTGAACCCTGAAACAAAGATAAATGTGATATATTTAAATATGAAAGGATGAAGGAACTATGATACAAATACGAAGAACAACACGGTCAGCAAGGCATCATTAGCTATGAAGCTCTATTTCTTTAGACAGTCAAAAATTCTTTACTAAAATATATTCCTTATTCCATACAATTTGTCTTGCTATGAGGGCGAAACTTATTCTTTGTTTTTATTTTTTTTTGCTTGTCAAGTGAACATTAATCCCTCTTTTAAAAATCCTGGATCCGCCCTTTATGGCATCTTAATGAGGAGTCTCTTGGCACACTACATAAGAAGCATTATCTTCCCAAGCTTTACCAATGTGATTAACCATTCTTGACTGTATAGATTTTATTTTGGCCGTTTCCTGAAATCTGAATCTGATCTGAGATTATTTAAATTGATAAGTTCGGAGGTGCCAACTGTTACGTAATATGCACAAGTTTTATTTTCATACATTTATTTATATGAATTCAAGGCTTCCAATACAAGTGAATGGCTGAGAGTATGGTTATTCTGTTGTCATGTTCGCTTTTACAGCTGTTGCCTAATTTACCCTTAGATTTGGACTTCATGCATATTCGAAAGTGGTTGTCATCTCTGAATTTATTAAATAAGCCAGACATACCTCTCATTGCATTGACGACCTGCGCCATCTTGACGATCTTCCTGAGTGTGTTGCCTTCTGGTGCAGTTTGTGGTGGAGCTTCTTGAGGTTGCTGTGATTGTGGCTGTTGTTGTTGTTGCTGCTGGTGTTGCTTGGCAGCGACCTTTGACATCTGCGAGAAAGAGGCGGGATTGCCGTGGAGGACTCCCGCCAATGCCTTCCATCGGTCACGCCCCCTTCGTGTTGGTTTTTCTCCGCCTCCCTCCTCCTCTGGATGACTCTGTTGATGTTAAAAAATATATATTTTCAGGGATTAGCTGAAACACTTTGCATTTACTTGGTGCTTCATATGACAATTGGCAATGCCCCCTTCTGAGACTTTTTTAACGTTGTTTTGTAATTTCTCCAAGAACTAGTTTAGGCTCACATTTTTTGCATTTTTGGATGAGAATGAGAGAGGGGAGAAGGAAGGGATGGTGGGAGACAGAGAAAGTTATGAGGGGGGAAAGAGAGAGAGAGAGAAGAGAGAGAGACAGAGAGAGAAAGAGAGTGAACAAGGACAAGATGAGAAATAGAACAATAGGGTATGATGTGTAAGTGTGTGTGTGTGTGTGGGTGGGTATGTGGGTGTGTGCTCGAGAGAGCCTGCATATCTATGCGAGATCCAGGAATAAGAAAAGGGGTTGAGTGCGAGAGAGAGAGTATTAAAGAGGGGCATGTTTGTGTGTGGGGGATGGGTGGATGTGTGTTTGGATATGTGTGTGCATGTGTAGGGGGTATTGGGCCTATTTTCCTAATTTTTTTATCGAAAGTAAATGTATGTTTCTGAAACCCAGTTTCCATCCCGACCTTGCTTTAGATCCATGCTAACTTGTGCTGTATGTGCGTGGGTATAAAACAAGGAAAAAGAGGAGTAAGGAGGCTNAAAACATACATGCAACGTTCAAGGTATATAAATCTTTGGCGAATGCTTCTCTCAAAATGGAAGACTGGTCCCTTCTCTATGGGTACTGTGCTGTCTTTGGTCTTTTATTTTTACATCACAAATAATCGATAACTTCCAATCATCTGAAGTCAAATCTACCATCCTTGGCTAATGCTGTCCATCGGTTTCTACCGTATGAATTACATGTACAGTAACATACATTTAATTCATCTACTCCATTGCAAACAAAATGTAATTATTGGCTCTAAAGCTCCCAGTCTCTAATCGGCTGCATGTTGGACTGGAAATTGTACAGTTCTAAACAAATTTTTACTGTCCTCCAAAGAGATTATCGATGGTCCCTTGGTTTGCTGATGTTACCTTGTGAACCCTGAAACAAAGATAAATGTGATATATTTAAATATGAAAGGATGAAGGAACTATGATACAAATACGAAGAACAACACGGTCAGCAAGGCATCATTAGCTATGAAGCTCTATTTCTTTAGACAGTCAAAAATTCTTTACTAAAATATATTCCTTATTCCATACAATTTGTCTTGCTATGAGGGCGAAACTTATTCTTTGTTTTTATTTTTTTTTGCTTGTCAAGTGAACATTAATCCCTCTTTTAAAAATCCTGGATCCGCCCTTTATGGCATCTTAATGAGGAGTCTCTTGGCACACTACATAAGAAGCATTATCTTCCCAAGCTTTACCAATGTGATTAACCATTCTTGACTGTATAGATTTTATTTTGGCCGTTTCCTGAAATCTGAATCTGATCTGAGATTATTTAAATTGATAAGTTCGGAGGTGCCAACTGTTACGTAATATGCACAAGTTTTATTTTCATACATTTATTTATATGAATTCAAGGCTTCCAATACAAGTGAATGGCTGAGAGTATGGTTATTCTGTTGTCATGTTCGCTTTTACAGCTGTTGCCTAATTTACCCTTAGATTTGGACTTCATGCATATTCGAAAGTGGTTGTCATCTCTGAATTTATTAAATAAGCCAGACATACCTCTCATTGCATTGACGACCTGCGCCATCTTGACGATCTTCCTGAGTGTGTTGCCTTCTGGTGCAGTTTGTGGTGGAGCTTCTTGAGGTTGCTGTGATTGTGGCTGTTGTTGTTGTTGCTGCTGGTGTTGCTTGGCAGCGACCTTTGACATCTGCGAGAAAGAGGCGGGATTGCCGTGGAGGACTCCCGCCAATGCCTTCCATCGGTCACGCCCCCTTCGTGTTGGTTTTTCTCCGCCTCCCTCCTCCTCTGGATGACTCTGTTGATGTTAAAAAATATATATTTTCAGGGATTAGCTGAAACACTTTGCAATTTACTTGATGCTTCATATGACAATTGGCAATGCCCCCTTCTGAGACTTTTTGAACGTTGTTTTGTAATTTCTCCAAGAACTAGTTTAGGCTCACATTTTTTGCATTTTTGGATGAGAATGAGAGAGGGGAGAAGGAAGGGATGGTGGGAGACAGAGAAAGTTATGAGGGGGGGAAGAGAAAGAGAGAAGAGGGAGAGAGAGAAAGAGAGTGAACAAGGACAAGATGAGAAATAGAACAATAGGGTATGATGTGTAAGTGTGTGTGGGTGTGTGGGTGTGTGCTCGAGAGAGCCTGCATATCTATGCGAGATCCAGGAATAAGGAGAGGGGTTGAGTGCGAGAGAGAGAGTATTAAAGAGGGGCATGTTTGTGTGTGGGGGATGGGTGGATGTGTGTTTGGATATGTGTGTGCATGTGTAGGGGGTATTCGGCTTATTTTCCTCCTTTTTTTTTATCGAAAGTAAATGTAGGTTTCTGAAACCCAGTTTCCATACCTACCTTGCTATAGATCCATGCGAGCTTGTGGGTATGTGTTAAGTGAAACAAGAAAACAATGAGGAGTGAGGTGGTACAGTCGTTAATTTTCGTATACTTACATCTTGTTGTATAGCTTCAAGTGCCTGTCTCCCTTCTTCAGTTTTCTTCTTTCGCATCTGTGTGAACTCGTCCAATGACATGCTTCTTGTGTTGGAAGCCGCTTGGATTTCACGTCGTTTCGACTTGATCATTTCTGCTTGTTCTTGGGTCATACCTAACAATCAAAATACAAAATATGTAAATAAGGGTGATGTATATTCTTTCAATATTTCTACCTTTTGTTGTGACTCTTATCTTATGAGTATCAATCTTATTATTATCATTATCATCATCAACAACATGAACAGCATCATTACCAGTATCAATAATTATCATCATATAGCCATCATTATGATGGTCATCTTCATCATCATCATCATAGCCATCAATATCCTGGTCATCATTGATGTCTTCTTCCTCCTCCTCCTCCTCCTCCTTCTCGTCTTCCTCCTCCTCCCCTTCTTCCTCCTTCTGCACATCCTTCTTTACTTCTTCCGTCTTATCCTAGTTTTTCAAAATCCCTATCATTACCATTGATATCATCATCATCATCATCATCATCATCATCACCACNTCCTCCTCCTCCTCCTCCTCCTCCTCCTTCTCGTCCTCCTCCTCCTTCTCGTCCTCCTCCTCCTCCGGCCTCTTTCTCCTTCTCCTCATTCTCTTCTTAATACTCCTCCCCTTCTTCCTCCTTCTGCACATCCTTCTTTACTTCTTCCGTCTTATCCTAGTTTTTCAAAATCCCTATCATTACCATTGATATCATCATCATCATCATCATCACCACCAAATATCATCATCATCATCATCATCACCACCAAATATCATCATCATCATCATCATCATCATCATCATCATCATCATCATCATCATCATCATCATCATTCTCCTCATCATCATCATCACAACCAACATCATCATCATAACCATCATCACCATAACCATCCTCTTCATTTTCATCATGATAACACTGTCTTCTTCGTCATCATCATCATCATCAATCGGAACGATCCTCTTCAATACCTTCGTCAAATATGCACTTTCATCATCATCATCATCATTACCATATTCTTCTTCTTCTTCTTTTTCTTCTTCTCCTTGACCCTCCTCGACCCTCCCCTTCTTCTTCCTCATCCCCCTACTCACCCCCCCCCCTTCCTCTTAGATTGTTATTAACCCTCCCTTACCTTTTGGTACAAAGAATCCCTTATTTGGATCCACCATTAGTTCCCTCCTGATCGCTCTCTGAGCAACATCGATCTGATACGTCATCTGTTTTGACTCGGTTATTCTTCTTAGATTTCTTCCTCATCTTCATCCTCATCATTTTCATCATCATCATCATCACCGACAACATCATCGGTAGCGGCAACAGCACATTCGCCATTCTTCATTTTCACAATTACCGTTATCATCATCATCATCGTCATCACCCCCATCATCATCATAAACATCATCTTTAACCATCTTGATCATAACCATCCTCATCATCTTCATCCTTATCACAGCGTCTTCTTCGTAATCATCATCATCATCATCATCTTCTTCTTCTTCTTCTTTTTTTTCTTTTTCTTCTTCTTCTTCTTCATCATCATCATTTTCTTCTTCTTCTTCTTCTTCTTCTTCTTCCCCATTTGCCTATTCCTCCTCTCCTCCTCCCCTTCTTCTTCCTCATCCTCATCCTCATACACCTCCCCTTCTTAGCTTGGTATTAATCCTTACCTTTCGGTACAAAGAATCCCTTATTCGTATTACAAAAGGGGGGAAACGTCCTGGTGCAATAATGATGACTCTGAGGAGTGTATGGCTTGGTTAACACAATAACTTTATTAAGCTAATTCAACGACGTCATCTTGACTCGATGATCACGACACAAGTCTATCACATGTTTGTTGAGCTGACCTAGATTGCCAGGGCTCAGCTCCCATTACATAAATGCTAGTCTGTGATATGCAGACCCTGATATACTACATATCACTAC